>JANVCG010077779.1:0-16633 GCA_025505365.1 Haliclystus inabai
TATTATTATTATTATTATTATTATTATTATTATTATTATTATTATTATTATTATCATTATTATTATTATTATTATTAATCACTATTATTATCATTAATTAGCAAACAAACATTCTCTGGCGTGGAAATGATGATTCTCACAACATTTTGAATAACTGTGCTTTTCTACTGATTTTTCTATAGAACATTACATACAGATTCTATGATAGTCGTCACAATAATCATCATTCATCAATATTATATTAATATCCTCAACCGAAATGTAAAAAATCCTTTCAAATTAGTGCAATAGCTTTAACAAACAAGTAGTCCTTTAGATTAAGCACTCAGTAACTACTTGATACATAAATCTTTTATTATGGTTGTTTGAAAAAGTTCAATCTATCTAAGTTTATAATGCACACGAATAAATTGCAAATAATGGAACTGCAAGCCCATTTAAACTGTTGAAATGAGGATCAAACAGTGAATACTTTAACTTCACACAAAATTAATATAAATGGGTTTCGAATTACAACATATCGACCAATGATTGGCATTTGGCAGTTTAAGTAATAAATCCGATCGTTATTCTTTGGAATATCTTGTACGCAACTGAAATAAATAAAGAAAAAGATCTTACTAGGCCTATTAATTTTTTCTAACATCATCAATAATGCTGAATATAGCAAACGATACAATTACGTGGTTAGAGATGTAAATAACCAATGCAAAGTTAAGGAATTCATTGAATAATATCATATCTAGTAATATCAAAAATATCTTTATAAACCACTCACATTTCATGGAGAATAAGCGGATCTTTCTCCATCTGAATGGTAATGCTAAATGCGTTCAGCCGAATCGTATTATCGTTTCGACCAAATACTCTTAGAGCAGCCACAACGGTGTTCACACCAAGATCTAATCTCCACCAATGAAATTGGCGTGATCCTGCAGTATGAGCGCAATGGCCATCATTGGCTTTTTGTGATGGTCTTCCATCAACTGCTTTAGTGCAGAAGTGATTGTTATGTGTTGACACTTGATCACAATTCTTTCCAATGACATCCAAAGCTATGTTAAAAATACATGAATGGTCTTCCATCAATAGAATTGATTTATAGTCAACTATACATGAATGTTGTTTTATATTTGATAGAAACTTTGTATTATTTTCAATATGTATATGCTCATAATAAAGCTTATAAAAGAATGAGTACCAGCGGCGTGACCGGGGATAAATTTGGGGATAAATTGGTTACACATGTACCACATCTCAACTCGGTTATCAAAATGTACAAATTATTTTAATTTTCCTCGAATACACTAAGTAGTACCTAGAGAAGGCCTGCATATGCAGTTGCAAGGCTCCAAATCGTTGCTGACTTGAATGCTGATTGAGACGTGGGATTCAAACTCAAAACATTCACATTCTCTGTCACATTATTGCACGAAGTTTACATTAAACATTATGATGCTATTATGTAGAACTGAATTGGCTATATAACCTTGGTTTGTTGGGAAAGTAATAGCCAATTGTAGCAGCTTAAACAGTGAAGAGAATGATCTTCACTTCGCACACGCGGTTGGAAAATACGGAATTTATCCAAAGCCTCGGAGAGCGGACTGAAGAATACACACTATCCTATACATTTATGTCTATTTTGTTGAATAAAACTTCTTGATAAATTAAGATCAACAAAGATTAGACAGAAGAAGTATACTTTGAACTCTTTTAAAGGCTAAAATTAACTGCAGAACACTGCTTGGTAGACACATGGTCATGCAAATTGCTCTTTTCAGGAATTCATTTCCTTATATATCAGGAAAATATTTATTGTCCGTGTATCTAGAAAATAGTTCTTGATTAGAATTGTGCTTCTTGATTTAAGAAGTTGGCGTTCCTTGAATTAAGCAAGCGTTTCCTCAAAATATGAAAATTTGGTCTCTTGAAGCAAGAACATTCTAGAGGCCCTCAATATTGACGGTTCAATATCCAAAAAGTATTCCAGCAATAATTTGTTTCTATTCTGCTAAAGAGCGTCAAAGTTATTCTCGTTAAGTTGCACATTATTTGCAAATAATGTAGTAGTTTAATAAATGAATCAAAATAGACAATAAATTGAAAACAATTACATTACCAAATATTGCGACTATACAATTACTGCTACAGCTGACTTGCTATGTAGCGTAAACATGGAAATTTGAAAATACTGTATTCTACCAGCTCGTTTTGATGTTCACCCTTCGCTTTCAAGAGATAGCATCCCATCCACTAGATCGAAGTGCAAGATTAAATCATAGCTCAAGACTGTTGTGTTCCGATGATAATTATTTATTATTGCGTACATAGAAAATTCAACAGTTGGATGATTGAGTTTCAAATAATCACAAAAGTATCTGATACATTGACTTTGAAAACTTACGTATGTGAGTTCCACCCATTCTCCACCGATACTGTGAATTTATCAGATTGAAACACGATGAATTTGACAATATTATAGCATGTTATACGTAATAGTTTTTAAAAGGAAAGATAATTAACAAACTTACATTCAGAAATAATACTGACGTTGATTCCGGCATTTGAGCCAATCTGCTTTGGAAACTTAATTCAAAAAGATGACAATTATCTTCGCTATTGGAAGTCATATTAAAAGAAATACCATTGCATTTGTTGAACCCTAAAACAGTTTCACAGTGATATGCACACAAGTATAATGATAAAACTTTCATGCTGGCAATTAATGTACTGCTTGTGATCCATGTGTTTTCAAAGACTCTTCTGACGTAGACATCATTATTCTCCAATTCGGTTACACAACCTTCTATGCAACAGAAATTCACAATTATTAGATTTACGATAAACATATTAAGAAGGTAAATAGGTATTCCAGACATCTCGACAAAGTAATACATCGAGCTGACATCATATTCTGAAGCTTACAATTAACATTTCATGAAACTTGATAGCGAAACTTGGGAATCGCAGACCGACCAATGTTGTCAAATTTCCACTGTTGCTATGCAAAAACAAACTGATGCACAAATTTGCTACAATCAAGAGTCTTACTTGAGAATCACGTGATGCTAGTTTATTTTTAAAATAAGTAACAGGTGTATAGTGAAATTTGAAAAAATACTGGTGTCTTATTCTGAAATAGGTTTGTTTATCCACACAGTAAGGGTTATAAATAAAAATGAAAGCTGAATACGCAAAAGAGGCTACTTCTACACGAGAGCAAATCCCGGGTCTTCGAAGCTTTACAATACTGCCGTACCTAACAAAAGGTTTTTGCACTTTGTATACAGCATGCTAGACTAATTTTTCCCCACAACTAACTTTGCAAAATTCTTGAATCAGAGACAGCCAACTTCATCATCTATCTAGCGCACCTAATTTTAATGAAATAAGGAACTAGCTTTCGGCTCCCTCTAGGAGGTCACTTCGCTTCCTTAAGACATGATCCTGTAGTAAATGTTTGTAGAGAATGTAAATTCATAAAAGAAAAATTCATCACAAAAAAAGGTTGGAAATGATACATAACAAAACCAATATTGAATTTAAATTTTGATAATCTATTCTTAAAGTGCATATATCATTAAAAATAACATTTCACAAGTAGATAGCACTTTAATTTTCTATCTGTACATGATCTTATATCATTTTTTAACAGCGAAACCCCTTGCCCATAAAAATTTACACCAAAGCAATCGATTTCGGCTTTTTTCGACTGGAGTGGAATGGAACACCAGTTGAAAAAAATAAGAGAGTATTGATCGGAAAATGTGTAAAAGTTTCGTTTCTTTGCCAATAATTCTGAGAGAAGCATTGTGTTTCACAATTGACATCCAGATATGCATTTTTCACTTTATAGGTCACCTAACAATCATTTTAGTTCAAGTTTTGACAGGGTAGATTTGGAGATACTGGCAATCAAAGGTTGAAAATTTTGCTGTTTTTTTCGGAAATTTCCTACAACAACACTTGAGCGCTAATCTTAGGTGTTGAGCAGAATTTCGCTAGAGTTTCTGCAGACCCATGTCAACACCTCAGAGTTGCACTCCCTTGTTGGTCTTTGAAATTCCAGAAAAAAAATTAGTCTAGAATCAACTGGTTTAACTTCAAAAAATTCATTTCTAGAAGTTATGTGGGAAATACAATGCGTTAGAAGCAAAAAACCAAAACGTTGACATCTTTTTTCGATCAAAACTCTTTATTTTGACAAATTTGTGTTCCACCTATACTAAGCAGCAAAATTTGCATTTTCAAAAATCAAATTTGACCGGGAAAGAGTCGCACAGCTAAAAAATTGAGTTCTATGGGGAAATATCACTTTTGGTGATATAAGTCATATAAATCAGTCCTGTGAAAAAAATTCAGGATAACGTATAAGGTTTTCTGGATGAATGATGATGATGGTGATGATGATGATTTATTTGTTGCACAGTTGCAACTTAGTAAAATGATAATGACTGTGACATACGTGGTGAAATGCTAATATCACTAGACCTCAATTATCTTGAAAATAGGATGAAATTCACTGGGTAAAAAAGTAAATTTAAGCGCTTATAATGGTACCTTATAGCTATGTAAAATGTTCTTTTTAATATAATTGAATTTACCTCATGTATAATGGTAGTCCTTATACATATTACTGGATTTAAACAGCTATACAGACAAATTAAATCTTTCAAATGTATTGATACTTTTACGAACATATAATGTATGCTGCAAATTTACAAATTTACTGATCACTATAAGGAATATCAATATGCTCATTAAAAATAATGTAAACATAGGAAATGGTAAAGTTATTTAAAGTATTGCAAGTATTCAAAACGAGTTAGGATGGCGGATGTAAACAATAGTTACAAAGTCTCCAGCTTATCCTAGCAAATTTCGATTTTATTCATTTATTTCAATAGATAAAAGAGGTCTTGATTCATAGATTTTTTTAATCGAAATCTTTTATGCATATTTATCTACATTTGATAAATTCAATTGCTTGCAGTTTTGAAGTAAGATGTAAACAAATGCAATCCCTTTATGTAAAATGATTAAAAGCTGGGTTTAGTTTAAAATATTGACCTTACAAATAATGCTGAAAGAGCTTTTGTTACATGTTTTGTGATTTTTACAGCAGAATTCTCTTTTCTTTCCTGATGTTTAGTTGCTGCTAAACTAAACAAATCTTGAAGTCTCTATTTTTTGTGTGTATTGTTGAGATGGTCCAGACCTGTCAATGTTGCTTTTTATATTGACTGCTTCTAGGCCCATCGAATTGCTCTATTTTCATATTGACCGGTGTGATACTTACTGAATTTTATCATGGCATCTGGTGTGATTATAGTATTTTAGATTAAATGCATGAAGAATGATGAATCAATGAAGTCTAGAAGAATACCAGTTACAAGCGATGTATCATATGTGGCTATGTGCCGAAAAATTGGTATCAATGTATCAATAAAATCTGAATAGCTGTATTGTTAAAACGTTGTAGTTTTAGAAGCAGATGGTCTACATCCCTCTACCCACCCTCATGGTTCATCCCTATTTCTTTCCATTTTTTTAGCTAGCATCCCATATACTAGGAATTCTTATGGAATAGCTGTGTCAAGGATTGAGGCCCTGAAGTGCAAGGTAATTGCCAGAGACATTGGGATACATTTCCGGAATCTAAGCTAAAAACTCGAATTTGTTTTCCATCAAAACAGACTCAGAAAATTGTACATCTCAATTCCTTCCGCTATATTGCAAAAACGTGGTGAACACTTGAATTTTGTCTTTTCGTTTTACACGTGCTTTGAATGGAAGATTTCAGCCTTAACGATGGCGGATGTAGATTATTTATAATGACAAGTTACTATAATGTAGTCTAGCTCCACGTGCCCATTATCCGTTGCTCTACATCTAGGCCTTACAAAAGAGGTGCACAGCGCACTTTTTGGCTACTGTACCCATGCGCCCAACAAGGCAACTGGCATCAGATTACACTAAAAACCACATGGGTGGGCCAAAAAAATTCTGTAAACATTCAAAGCAGCAAACTTGACTCGAACGTCTTACTTCTGTCGGCTCACATGCAGAAGCTAAAAAGAAGTTTGGAAAAATCATTGATGAAATCAGTGGAAACAGAAAATGACATCGTTGATTTATAAGTGACGTCGATCTTTTTTCGCTCAACGAAAGACAAACGCTACTCTTTGAATGTACAGTGTGATAATAATATTCAATTTTTTCTCGATTCAACATGGAACTCAACTTTTTTTTGTGCACGCTATCCATCCTCAGAATTGCTGAATAACAAACTCGTTGCTCTACAAGATTAGTTTTGAAAATGCCAAAGGGTCAGTTTTTAATAAAATCATTTTCCTATAAAATTAGCCATACCACCAACTGCTAATATAATCCATCCCTATCCCCCTTGAACAGAAGCTTTGATCTATGGTATTCAATTTCAGATAGTACTTTTTTGACGCAATTTCCGCTTTTGCATCCAGTCCAATATTTTTTAATTCGATTTTTCACATCTCAACGTCATAGAATAATTTCATAAATTAGAATTTGGACCAATCGACAAACGTCTAGAGTGAAACGTCACAGCTTCTGACTTGTGATTGGTCATTCCGTTTTTTCGGACTGAAGTGCACCACTTTTTTGCATTAAAAGTTACATGTCCCCACCACTGATCTGTATAAAGACTGGATCGCGCTACTGACTGCCCAGAGCCCACGAAATTTGAAGCCGCAGCTCCTTTGTTTACAATACCAGTGGCCATCTTACCCTGATCACTTTTCATCAAAATTAGTTATCGTCTCAAAGGGGAAAACAACGTTCGTTTGGCTGGAAAACAGAACCCTTCAAAAATGTAGATAACTGCTGTAACGGTTTGTAATTAAGATTTTGGTATAATTACAGTTTTTTATTTCTCTTATTTAGAATTCAAATTTGAAGTTTATTTTAACAATTTGATCGTCTTTGCCAGATTCATTCTTTTATCACGTGATAACAGTTTTATTATGTGAGAATAACTTTGGAATATCCGAGTGATGACGTCTTTTAATCTTTTATACTATACCATAGTTATGAAAATTATCACGATAATATCCATTTTTCAATAATATTTAATTAGTTATAAGTAAAGGATCAAACCCTTTTACTCTGATGATAATTGTAAAACATATACAGCATATACCCAATTGAACACAGGCTTTAACATCAACTGCTTAAGGCATAAGCCTTTGAATGTAGTCATTCGAACGATTGAATAAAGATCCAGCCACTTCAATATGCCCAATAAAGATATATGTATTTATCGAATTGCAGTAATTTCAAACGTGCATGAATAACTACAAATGTGCAATACCAGCTCACTTCAACTGCTGATATGTGATTCAAGCAATGGTTTCAGTTAACAGTGAATACTTGCACCTCACATAAACTTAATACATTTTTGTTTCGAATTACAACATATCGACCAATGATAGGCATTTGGCAGTTCAAGTAATAGATTTGGCCAGCAGTATTTGGAATATCTTGCAAGCAGCTAAATTAAATAGAGAAAAAAATTTCAGTTCTCAACTTTCACTAGAAGTATCAACAATATATGAAACCAAATGCTACAGCGATGAACGCTATTGCACTATATTGAAAATAAAAATTGCTAGTCCTGTAACTAGCGAACATCACGAAAGATACTTTAGTAGCATCAGCAACAATTGAGTTAAAAAGAAGCAGTTATCAGCTTTACACATAGCCTAGCTCCACGGGCGCACATTTCGTTGCTCCACATCTTGGCCTTGTAAAAATAGTGGGTAAAAGCTGCACACGACTAACTTCTCGACTATTATACCTGTGCCTCACAAGGCAAATGGCATCAGATTACACTAGCAACTACGTGGGTGGGCCAAAAAATATTGTAAACATTCAAAGCAACAAACTTGACTTGAACATTGTACTTCTGTCGTCTCACATGAAAGCTAAAAAGAAGTTTGGAAGAATCATTGATAAATCAGTGGAAACAGAAAACAACAAAGATGTGATTTACAAGTCAAGTTGATCTTATTTCGCTCAACGAAATGCAAACGTTAATCGTTGAATCTACAGTGCGATAGTAATGTGCAAAATTCTTGATTCAACATGGAAATCAACTTTTACACACGCTATCCATCCTCAGGAATTGCGAAATAACAAACTTGTTTCTATAAATACCATTTTAAAACCATTGACACGAGCTGCTAGATTTGATTTGAAAATGCCGAAACACCGGTTTTTAATCATATGATTTTCTTATAAAATTAGTCGTAATACCAACTGCTAACATAAGCCATCTCTATCCCTTTTAGCAGCACCTTGATCTATGATATTCAATTTCTGATACTTATTTGATCGCACTCCCCCACTTTTGCATCGATTCCAAGTAGTTTCGGTTCACCGAAATATATCTTTTCAAGTTGTTTTGATTTTTCACATCTTAACGTCATAGAATAATTTCATAAATTAGAATTCAGACCAATCAACAAACGCCTAGAGTAAAACGTCATAGCTTCTGGCTTGTGATTGGTCATTCTGTTTTTTCGTAATGAAGTGCGCCACTTTTTCACCTCAAAAGTTTCATGTCGCCACAGCAAAGCGTAGGTCACTGGAGTGTGCGAATGCACAATGCTACTATATTCTTCCCATCATAACGAATACCTTCTTAATATATTCAAACTACATATAACTGATATATGCCAAGTAGAAGGAATTACTTTCTAAACTATCCTCATACTCACTCACATTTCATAGGGAAAAAATGCATCTTTTTCCATTTGGATTGTAATGGTAAATTTTTTAAGTCGATTCGAGCAACAGGAATCCTTTCGGCTGTATATCTTCAGAGCGGCTACAATAGTGTTAACACCAAGGTCTACTTTCCACCAATGAGTTTGATGTGATCCCCAAGTGTGAGAACAACTTCCCCTTTTGAATTTCTGTGAAAATCCTCCATCAATTGCCTTGTTGCAAGTGAAGCTCTCAAACGTTGATACTTGATCGCAAGTCTTTCCTATGACATCCACAGCTAGGATAAAAAATGATATTTCAATGACTGCATAATTGAGCAAAGTCGAACATTTTACAAAAACATAAGCATTGAAAACTTACGTATGTGTGTTCCACCCATTCTCCACCAATACTGTAGAATTGATCAAATTAAGAAACGAAATCAAAGTTAAATATAAAAAACCTATTTAGTGGTTTTCAAAAGTGAAGCAATTTTTACATCTATAGATACACTCACATTTAGAAATAGTACTGTCGTTGATTCCTGCATTTGATTCAATCTGCTTTGGAAACTCAATTTAAAAAAATGACAATTATCTTGGCTATTGGAAGTCGTAGTAAAAGAGACACCACGGCATCGGTTGAATCCTAAAACGTTTCCACAATAATATGTACACAAGTATAATGATGAAGCTGTTATGTTGGCAATTGCTTTACTGTTTGTGATCCATGTGTTTTCAAAGACTCTCCCAATGTAGACATCTTGATTCTCCAATTGAGTAGCGGAAGATTCCATGCAACAGAAGTTTACTATTATCAGATGGATAATGAACAGATTAATTACACAAGTAAGTACTTGAGACATCTTAATGGAGTAGTATATCTCCGACTGGTTAGAGATTAATGCGTACAGCAGAAATTTTATGCAAGTTTCGACTCGGATTTAAACTGATAGACTGAATAAGTGCCCAGTCTGGTTTTTACTGGTTTCTACTGTTACTATGGACAACAAACAGAATATTGAATTTGCTAGTAACAATAAGTACAACTTGAGAATCTCGTACGTCTTTTTTATTTCAAAGAAAGAAATAGCAGGTGCGTAATGAGGCTTTGAGCGACTTTTGCCTTATTCTGATCATTCTCTCAGTGCTGGTTATGAAGCAAAATTAAAAGCTATATAATTGTGTTGTGCTCAATCCGTAGAAGCCTTTGTGACAGAATAAGTGGAGTCTTGTTTGTCATGGTTTAAAGGGAAAGTTTGGCACGTGTCCGCTTTGTTTTAGGGCGTCTTCGTAGATTTGTTTTACGTTTTCGAAAGTTGTACTGTTGGATGGTTAATCGGAGATAAGTTGATTAATAGGGGTCGGTATTTGATTCAGTATTGCTGGTGATGGTTGGATTGTGTGTTGATGAAGAAAGGTTTGTCGTTGGGTTTTCTGTAGCGTTAGTTATACGTGTTGCTGAGATTTAATGATAGGGTCCAGGAAGGTAATCGACTTAAGGTTGGCTTGGGTAGTTATTTATAGGTTGAATTCTTTGAATTCTTGTTGTTACTTTTCTTTTGCCATGCTGATTCGGAATCGAACAACACTGAATTCCTTGCCTTGCATTATCATTTTTATTTCTCTTTCTGATATCGGTGTTGAGGCTTTGGCTATAGTAAAGCTTCTGATATGGTGGGGTACAGGTTTTCTGTATCGAAAACCAGGAAGGATGACACTTGTTCTGTTCTGAAACTTGTAAACTATTCGATGAAATACGAATAATTTCTCAATTGTTTGACATTTGCTTTTTTCTTTGACTTGGCTGTTGATATTTTCTAATTAATATTTTTTTACTTACCAATTTCACTTTCGCTGAATGGATACCTTTATCTTTCATCAAATGAAAAGTAATTGAACATATTTTATGGACACTATGTACGATACATTTATATCAGAATAGCGGGCAGAATAGAATTAATTAAAAACAAATAATAAATATCAAGAGTGCATCACAGAATTCTAGTTCTAAGTCTTATTTATAACACTACGTTTTCATTTATAAAACTTCAAGATGTAAAACTATGAAACTAGTTTATAATTTAAGATGTATATTGTGTGTTAGATTAAAAACAATAGCATGAAAACATTTACAATCGAAATAAGTCTTATATATTGTTGTGACCACTGTACATGAACCAAAATATGTCAAACATGAAACGGCATATACTTCAATAATCAAATAAGAATAATTGCAAGAATGGTATTATTGACCCAAACTACTTTCGAACACTTGGTGTTCGAATCTGAAGATTGCAATTGATGTTAAGGGTTTATGGGAAACTCACTGTAAGGTGCATTTAGCGATTTTTAGCTGATAAAAATATTCAAGTTCAGTCGAAAGCTCGAAATAGACAAAATTCCCAAAAATGTGGACTAATGAAGCTAAAATTGAGCAATTAATTAATTTTATTTATAGTATGTTTGTAAATAATAAGCGTAGAATTTCAATTCATATCCAAAATTGAATCAGATGACATTTAATCGTCAGAAGTATAATTTATTACATAAAATTAAATCATTTTGATGAGGAATTTGATACAAGAAGGTTACTATATAGGTAAAACTATTTAAACACATTTTGCTGTACTATTCTAAAAAAAAATAATTGATTTAACATATAAATATTCATTTTAGAACAGTATAGAAGTTTCGTTGGTATCGTTAAAAGCACATTTTGCATGTTTTCCGACAATTACGTTTGAATGACGAATGATAACATTTCCTCGAATAAGTTGCACAAAATCTTGAACTGTAATAATCCCGGCAAGCTGTGAAATAAAAATTTTAAATTTTCACTATGCAGTTATCACAAACAATATTACATAGACCAGAAATGTTGATCTGATCTAATTATTATCTTGAATTGACTAAAGGTAGAATGCAGTGCATTGTAGATTAAATTATTACACGGAATTATTCTTCAGTGTCAGCATTCCCGAATCTCTGGAAATTCTTATTAATGACATTTCACATCTATAAAAGTCTTCTTTAAATGGTGAATATATAAAATCTGTCTACTTTAAAGCCATGGCCTGGAATGAAATTTAATCAATTTTCTAAAGCAATCAAAGGTAGCCGGCCAACTCTTAGTATCAATACCTCCTGTTAAAATATATTGGATCCTATTTTGTAACTTACACTATAATCTGTTTACTTCGACTGATGCAAAAACGTATACTCACTTGAAGGCCTTCTTGTTTTTGGTCTTCGAGTAAATGATATTGGCCTCCTTGTGAATGGCCTTGGTCTTCGGGTGGGAAAAGCTGTTGCTGGACCACCTCCTGGCTTGCTGCCGCTGGTTAGATCGTTTAAAGTTGGTACCTTGGCTGTAAAGAAGTAAAATGGTGATTATTGAACTATTATTTTGGTAATAGAGTTTGCATTTGAAATTGATAGTATAATGGAGAACTGTCAGATACGTAATTGCTGTCTTGATTATATCTGAGACATCGATGAAGACATGATCTGCCAGTGGATAGGTTGATCGAAAAGAAAAATTAGGTGATCAACATCATTTCAACATTTCAACCCCCTCTGGATAGCATAGCAAGCTGATATGTGAGGGAAATATGAAATTTTTTATCTTTTCCACTCAAAGATTAGATTGCTATGCTCCTCTGGATGCCATCTGCCACAACTTAATCATACAGTGGCATGAATAATAAAGTGTTGGGTAATGTTAACTTGAATTTCTACCAAAATGTGTTTTTCCTATAAATTCTATAAACAAAACCATTTCCCCTTCTTTTCAATGTAGAATGTTATTCACTTACTACCAGATCTTCGAGCAGAGACATTTTTCCTGAAATGCCGTTGCACATTTCCAGATGGGGTGTAACGAGCACAGATTGCCCATCGTCTTCTTTGAGGGTCGTAAGCAATCCCTACTCCTACTTTTGTTGTACCTTTCCAAACAACTTGTGTGAAATGACCAGTGGAGCGAATGAACGTATTGGAATTGAAATTGTGCTTTGTGTATTCGTTATACCTATATACACAGGAAAGGTGAATGTATAGTAAATGCGTCTTGTTGATGACAATAATACCATCAATTTTATTAACTTCTCATACGTTAAGGTAATAACTGCAGTTGAAAAGCTACCCTCTAAAACATCACGTTCACCGGATTGCTATCCATCCTTATTTGGTTTTTTATCAAGACGCTCAACTTACCAAAAAGCATGAGTGATTATGGGGACTATATTTACTTCAGATGGAAAACGATCAGCTCACTGCTCGAAAATTTCAGCCTTAGCAGCATCTAGAACTTTTCTGTTATTAATTTTTTTTTCTGTTAGAAATCCAAATATGCTTGTCCAGGCATATAAAACTTATGTTCGTCCAATTATGGAATTTGATACTCCTGCTTGGAGTCCTTGCCTCATTAAAGACATAATCATCATCGAAAACGTTCAGCGTAAATTTACCTGCATCGTTTGTAAACGTTCAGGCATCAATTACAATAGCTATGAAGATCGTTTGCAAAAGCTCAACCTAACAACATTAGAATCTCACCGAGTTTTCAATGACATAGTTATTGTCTACAAAATTCTTAATGGCTTAGTTGATACAGATGTGGCATTATTTTACAAGAAATCTTCAATGAAATATCCGTCAAGGTCTCACAATATGAAAACATCTCCATTACTGACACCAAAATGTGATTTCACGAAGTATTCATTTTGTTATAGGACAGTATCTGTCTGGAACAAACTATCAGAGTCTATGGCCTCTATAAAAAATTTGCATTGCTTTTAAAATATCAGTTAGCTAAAATCAATTGAATGAATTTTGTACTGTTTTTACTTGATCATTTCACTTACCGAATTGGAATTTTTAATTAATTATTATAGGGCAATATGTCAGTGTGTTAACTATTGTAATAATATAGCATCTATATATGCCTGTATTAACCATTTGAGTCGACGAATTAAAATACATACATACATATAAATTAGACAGTTAATCTATTTGAATGGACAATCAGCTATTAAGACAAGAACCAGAAATAGGAATTAGCTTTTTTATTAGGCCATTAATATTTCAAAATTTGACATTGTATAATTTTTGAATGAAATTTGATTAATTTTCTACCAGAATTTAACACTGTACGAAGGCTGTGGTCCAACACGAAGTATTTGATGGGTGAAGACATGAAATTCTGAATTTCACACTGAAATCATGCTACCGTCAGGTTATAGCTTTCGACGTAATTTCACTGGTAACAAAATTTATGTTCGAAATTGTAGAGTTGATCAGTTTTCCATGGGGTCATTTTTGTAAATTCTAAAAGACTTGATTGCGTATTGCAGAGGATTACTGTACACATTTGTGCACATAACAACTTGAATATTAAATTTCTCGTCATTTTCAATACATTCTCCGTATTACGCACAAGCACAAAAAATGTCAACATGAAATTTTCGCGAAAATGGAGCAAAGAAATGATGGAGATCGTTTTCTAATAAAAACCAAGCTTTTCATACAAATGATTCTCAGCATCACTAGAACAATCCATTCTAGATTCTATTTACTATAATTGTGTAAGTAATGCCCCAATGATAATAATGTGTATCCAATACTAAACCAAAAGCCAGGCTTCACAATTAAAATGAAATTGGATTAACTAACAATTCCGAGGGTAAATTAAAATATTGCTAACTTTTCATCTTACTCAGATTACTGAATGAGCTAATAAACCCTATACTAATGGCATGCCGTTCTCTTACCAATTGAGAATAGATCTTGCACAGCTTGGAGCGCTGCCCCCACCAGCGGATAGATTTTCTCCGTAAGGTCCGTCAGAATGCTTTGATGTTCCCATGCGAACAAGCTTTTTGGCATAATCAGCACTCTCCCGTGCTAGACGAGAATCCCATTGAAGTTGTCCAGTGTCCGGATGCAAACTTCGTAGCACATTGTGGGCACGCAAACATTCATCTGCAAAATCAACAGTTATAGTTTATACATTTTTTTACTTGTTACCACTATTCTCAGATGCACCATCCAATATTTTCGTTTAACCATGCGATTTTAGACTCCATGGTCATGATTAAAAACTGTCACATATTTCTTCCCATGCGATCTTTAATCCTCAGCAAGCAGCTGCTCATGATTAACTCCTGATTGCAAATTCAAGCTATACATGAAACAATGAGTTTTTAAACGATGGAGAATTAGGTCACTAGCTTATGCCACCCTCGTCAATAGATGTTCTGTATCGTTAAATATGATTAGTGAAATTCTAAATAGACGAGTGCACATCCAAATCAGAGGAATACCAGTATTACCACCATTCCGTCCGTTTCAGCTTGCTCAGAATCACTTACCGTCTTGATTCACTGTCTGGATTGCTCCTACAAAATGAAAACGAATGTAAAGTCACAAATAATTTATGTATTTCAATATTGTCCTTACGTTTGCTTTGAAAACGTACGCGAATGCACACAAGTCAACCGGCATCAACTGAGAGAATCGACCCTGTTAGGTTTTTACCTTTTTCAAAGTGGCAATTATATATTTTGATGAAATCGAAAAGGATGAAATCAGCTGCAAATGATTCTCGACCAAATCGATCGTTTTTTTTCCACAAGAACGAATGTGGTCGTAACGAGAATCAAAGCACCTTCTGCTTGAGGATATGAGGATGAAGGAGGATGTGGAGGATATGACAAAAATTTCAAGTTTTACTTCTAATTAATTTTATTATTAATTTCAATACCATAGAATAGTACATACTTTACTTAGTCCTTATGAAACCTTTCAACAACATGCTTGATTATTTTAGTTTATTTTATACACTTTAATCCAACTATATGTAAATGAATGTTGGAAGGCCTGTATAATGTCTGAAGTCTAGACGTCCCTATATGTTGTAACGAGCCGATGGATAATTAAATAGACTCGACAGCTAGCCAAATTCCTTTGAAGAAACAGCATTTCGTTACTAACTGAGAGATATACCGTAGGTGTATCGTATGCGTATAGATCGACTATTCACCCTCGTATACACCTACTACATGCAATTCACAAGCAGTTATTATATAAGCTCGCCAGCTGCTGCGTAAAAATCAAGTTAATAAACGATAGACATGCGCAGTTCATTTTTGGCATTGAAAATTATCCTCAGTTTATGAATAAAAATGGTTTCTTACCTCTTATCTGCATAGTGCAGCCAATCACAAGTGTGCAAACCGAAAGCAGTAAAGTGAATTGCCCCATCTTGTCAGCTCAAATTTGTTTTCGACTTCTCTCAGATGTTTCACTGTAGGGCTTGCATGGTTTGCCTTTCAGAATTATTTTTATACAAAAATTGAAGGTGTGAAAAATTAAATATTATTTCAAAGTGTTGGATGTTTGTTCTGCTGTTACTATAAATATTGAAGATTTAGTGTGAATGATTTATGTAGCTGCTGTTTAGTAAATTTATCTGGAAAGATGTGTTACTTTTGAAATCAAATGTTCAACTTGACATCATTGCTATCATATAATTAGTCACACCTTAGGAAGTACAAGTATTGATTAGAAATAAGACGTGCGTCTGTTTGATTAATTCAACGCAATGAAATCACACGATTATATATAGATTGCGTGCGTTGCTGAACAGGTGAACACCCTTTTAGATGTTTTCAAGAATATTCGGATATTAATCTAAATATATGTTCAATGCAGTTCGAAAGATAAACTTGAAGAAAACCAAACTAGAAAGGAAGGTTGAAGAGTCAAGTGTTATATTACTTTAGGGATCGGTACTACTGTGGTACGATGTTGTATCGTAACCATAGAGATTTGATTGTGAGATTGATAAATCATAAACGAGACTTTTGGCGTGTGAATAACAA
>JANVCG010077890.1:0-10042 GCA_025505365.1 Haliclystus inabai
GTTTTGAGGTTACTTTTAAAATTATGTACACTTCCAGATTTTCGAACTTCAATTTTTAATTTGTTCCAGAGCTTCGGGGCAAAGATTGAAAATGCTCTGTCACCGTAGGTTTTGGTGCGTGGAATAGATAAGTAATGCAAGAGGAGTGATAACTGATATCAAAGAGTACTGAGATAAAACGTAATACGTGTTAGATCTGAATTCTCCAACAATGTATATGGATTAAATGCAATCTCATTGTTCTAATTATAATGACGGTAAATCGAAACTTATAGAGATAAACAGTCATTTGCATTCTTCAATTAACCTTCTAAGCGGATTACGCTGTCTGTTACTTCAACAGGGTTGCGACGGGGTGGGAGGCTGTGAAACAGTCATATTACAGAGGCAGACGGATCAGATGACGCGTTGGATGCTGATGGTGGTATTACGGGAGAACTGCTGCGGATCAAAAAACGGTTTCGGCGTAATACTTAACCACTAACGAGTTTGATAAGGTAATAATGATTGTCAAGGCAGGAAACGATAATGCTGTATTTGTCCCAATCTTTAGTGATAGGGTGTTAAACTGTGAAGTGATTGCCAATTTCTAGGTCAAGAGGGGGCTATGCGTGATGGTTGTACCGATCTTTTAGTTTGTCGCGAGTTAATGCAGCTTTAGCGTCAGCTTTGTGTGCAGATGTTGAACAGGATGACAAAATAAGATTTGTGATAGTGATTGGCCATCAGATGTGTTAGAATATTGAAGAAGGGCTTTTGTCCAATTTTCGAGGCTTAGTTTCGACATTTGCCGATCCCAGCAGCGACGGATTAGTTTTTTCATAGATTTTATGCCAGCCTCAGCACGGAAGATTGACTGGGGGTAGTACGGTAAGGAGGGATCTGTGATAATACCCCACTGAAAAAAAAGACTTTAAATTGCTTTGCTGTAAATTGAGAGCCAATGTCAGATACAAAATAATTCGGTACAGAATTCTGGCAAAATATGCGCTTGAAAGAGAAAGAGTCTATAACCGAGGCAGTTGGTGCATGTTAACCAAGGTCGAATACGAAAGGCCAGCCAGAGTAATCGTCAATAGCGACTAGAAATAGATGACTCGCGTATTGCCCAAGATCAGCGTGGAGGATTTAAAACGCTTTTGAGGCAGATGGTCGAGATTTGAGAGGCTCTTTACGTTATGATGGTAATTGCTTTTGACAGTTGTTACAAGATTTTACGATTTGTTCAATAGCAGCATCGACGCCAGGCCAATAAAAAACAAGTCTTGCACGCTGAAGGGTATGTGATATGCCTTGATGCCCTTCGTGTAGCTGGGACAATATTGAGCTTCGTAATGATGATGGGATGACTAGGTGACAACCATATAAATGAGTCCATTTTCTATTGTTAATTGATGTCGAACATTCCAATAGCTTCTGAGGTTGTCAGGTACATCATGCTTGTTGTTAGGAAATCCATTACGGATGAGTTGTTGGAGGGACTGGTAATCAGGATCAGGATCTCTGTGCTGTAACACTTCTTGAAGACGTAGATCGATTTCTGATGCCAAGTGATTGACAGAGCATATCTTGTTGAGGAAAGTATTTGCGTCAAGGTCATCTTCGTCATCATCATTGGTTGGCATAGAGACGGGTGATCGGGGAACGGCGTCAGCAAGTGGAGGTCTTTACCAGGAATCCAGGTGACATTGAAGTTGTACAGAATTAGTTTCATCCCTAAATGTTGGAGGCAGGGATTGGTGGCTTTGTCTAACCTGAAACTATTCAAAATTGGAGCCAAAGACTTATGGTCAACGTGAATTTGGAAATTGTTAATCCCCTTTAAAAAGGTGTGGCACTTCAAAGTGGCCCAAACAACTGCTAGTAATTCAAGTTCAATCATTGCACAACGATATACTGCAGATGATAAGAAAAGAGAACCGGCTTGTATGAGGTGTAACATGCCATCCGGTTGTTTTTTTTGTAAAACAAAGTCTAGGCCTTTCAGGCGGCTAGCATCCATAGATAATATTGTTGGTTTAGTTGGGTCGAAACATGCCAAAGTTGGTACAGAAAGTAATGCAGCTTTAGAAGCGTTGAAAGTCTTGTCGTGATAATCAGTCCAAACAAATTCATTATTATGTTTGAGTAAAGGCCGCAATGGTTCAGCTACAGCAGATATACTATCAGTCAACCATGATAGTTGAAATGTTGACGATGAAACAATGATAGTTCAATTTGATATTCATTTCCAGACAGACGGAACCCAGCAAACGAAACTGATGTTTGACCGTAAACAAACTTTTTAGCATTCGCTACTTTTAATATCCGCAACAGCTTCTGCCGGGGTGGGTGAGCAATAACGTTCACATTAGACATATTTATTTAATCGTGATAAATATATGCATAGACAGGTATCATCACTATTTTTCTTTGGGGCGACAGCTATAGGGGCGCACCATTCAGTCGGCTCAGTGACTGACGGGGTTGATTATACCGTCATCTTGTAATTGTTTTAACACAGTCTCCAATTTAGATTTATATGCAAAGGGTATTCGTCTAGGTGTATTGACGGAAATGGTACAGCGTCATCTGAAAGATAAATTTTGAATTTTTCACCAGGCATGGGTTTGACAATGCCATCAAAGACGTCAGAATAATCATTCATGATTTTGGTAAGAGTAGTGGCATCAAGCTAGTTATCAGCTGGAGTGTTTCTGTTCAACAGTTGATTAATAAATGATTTAAAACATTTCTTTTTTTGGTTTATCATCAGTTTTAATGTGTATGGGTAATTTGGTGCTAATTTACGTGATGAGCGACTAGTATACCAAGGCATGAACACCCCTTGGTCACCATCTATAATGGATACATTATCAAGTACTGTTTTGTTTCCAAGAGTAAATGCAGCTGTAAAACGACCAATAACATTAATAACGTGACATCAGCAGCTCTAGGATATATGTCAGATGGCAATAAATTGTTTTCGTCAATGCCTAAATTATGTAATAGGTTGATTCCAACTGCTGTAATGTCAGCACCAGTGTCCGGCATAACAGAAATAGTAGTGGGTTTCACAACAGGACCGCCGATTTTGATATTAGTTGTAGGAGCTTCAACCAACTGTAGATGCTAACAATAAGGAGCCTACCTGGGCAGAAGTGGTGTGACTTTGGGTTTGTCTAGTTGGGGGCTATTACGAGCAGGACATTTATCACGGTTCTTAAATCTATGGCCGCAATAAGTGGAGTGAGGAGTGACATCCTCATTAGTTGGAGTGACTGTGTTATCTGCCTTAGGCTTGCGGGGTTGCGAACAATTGCATTTGTAGTTCGGCAGGGCGTTAAGTCCTATCTTGCCGTCAGTCTTAATATCACTACGACGTAATTTTGCTGGTTCCTCAGAGCAACAAAGCAAAATAGCCTTAGCAAGGGTTAAATTTTCGAGAAACAATAATTTTGTGTGACTTCACATATTAATGCGGTCACTCAAGACAGTGTCTTCAGTATTACAGACACGACAGTGTGTACAATATGCACATGTTTTAATAACTCACGTAATTGTGTCAGCCAGTCGTCAAACGTTTCCCCAAGCAGCTGGTCCCGCTCATTGAAGCTACAGAGTTTGATAACAACATTGATCTGTCCTCGTAGGTGGCGGCGAATTGCATCGATTACTTTCGAGGGTACTTTTGCATCTTCTGATGAAAGGGCCAGGATTCGGACTACTTTAAGGGTGTCGGTAGAGAGGCAGAGTTTTAATACAGCTAGTTGCGTTAGATGTGGTTGGTTTTGTAAGCAAAAAACAGTGTAGTATGCTTCCCAATGATCATACTAAATCTCGAAGTTCTCTCCTTTGTCTGTCAATATATCAAGGTAGGGAGCTTTTACGGTGACGGTATTTGGTATGCCATAGGGTTGGCATTGGGCTGTCCAGTAAAATCAGCAAGAAGACCATCGGTGGTGTGAGTATTGTTGTCAGCACTCATTGTATATAATTAAAAGATGAAAATGTAAAATCAATGAACTAATAAAAAAACAATTGTAGTAAAGTATTTTTGAGTTTGAAAACGACCTTGCAGCGCCATGTGGAGTAATTGATGATTCACAGTGGAATTATCAACAGGAATGGTTTTATTACACAGAGAATAGATTATATATATATATATGGATAAGAGGCTATGTGATCATGTGATTAAGAATGCCGCACACATACTGTGACTTATAATAGACGCGATTGTTAGCACACTCATCCTAGCATCCTTTGATTTGACTGAATAAACTAACTGTTTTGAAAACTGACACATCAAACTATCACCAAAACATTTATCAATTATTCAATTGTGCAGAATCTGGTGAGAGGTGAGTATGTATTACATTATAGACTCATCATGAGCATTGTATCTCACACGAATTAGCAAACAGTGAATTGGACACTCACATTCATCGCAACGCCGCAATAGCTAATATAAAACAAAATAAACAACATAGCTATAATCACGGTTCAATGAATAACAAGATAGAAAAAACAAAGATATGACTCTCACAAAATTAGAAATTTACATAAGGTCGGAACTATACTGGAACTGTCACATCCATCACAAGTTTAGTACTGAAACAAGTCAAGTTCACAGGTCAGACCCATTCTTGCATGGCTCACAATATGACCACAGCTGATGGTAAATCACCATCACAATTCTATGGAAAAATATTGGAGGTATGGTACTAATACAAGATACTTGAACAAAGAGATGGAAAAAATATTATGGGCTCTGGAGATTTGGATCGAGACGATCACGTTAAAAGAGCTGAAGGCCACCTGTTGTGTATTTGTGTATTGAGCTTTTAAAAGTCTTCAACCATGTCGGGCACAGATCTACAATCACAAAAGCAACTGACACATCCTAGAATGACCATTTGGCATTTGAAAGATATTGACTGAGGAAGTTCAAACAATCACTGAAACTGCTCAGAACTAATCACTAAAAAACTATCACTTGAGATATTATTACATTTAAAACTTTGTTAATATATTGTGTACTGAATAAGTGAATAAGGAAACAAGTATTGGAGACACAAAAACTATTTTGCCACTTACAAATCAGGTAAGTTCGATTCATTACCCCAATTGACATTGGTTGGTGTTGAAAAAGCTGGTTCTTTGTTGCCTGCTATGTCAGCCAGCATTTGGTAAGCTCTTAATTGGTTGTTTGCATCGTCAAGATCATCCTAGCATCATCAAAGAGACAGGTTAAATAAACAGTTTGCTAGTTTAGACCATAGACTTATTAGTAAACCTAGACTGCTTAACTCCGGCACCTGGACTCTAAAATCGAGTGTCTGCCCTGAAAAGTCGAAATCTGCCATGTTGACCGTCCAGATTCTTTTACCTTGAAAAACCTTACAATTATTGCGGTTAAAGTCTTGCTCAACATGTGAAATGCGTGGAATGTGGTGCTAAAAGAGAAAAACGGAGGTTGTGAGGGGAAGGTTATATATTTAAAATCATTAATAACATTAGCCAGCTACCTGTGGTCTCCACGAGCAACGGTAATGCTTCTAAATTAATACTTCGGTTTAGCAATATGCTAGCTTGTTATACTGTATTTAAATGTAGTTGAAAACTGTTAATCTTGCTGTTTTGTTTCTGATGGCCGCTTGAGATCTCAGCGTAAATTGAAGTAACTTTCAATGTTTAAAGTAAATAGTTGTGCTTTGTGGGAAAGTTCACCAGTTGTTTATGGGATGCTGACTGCTCTGGTCCCTTGAGCTTGAAACCACAGTCATCTTCTAGCTTTTGGGGATTCTTTCATTAGTTTTCATTTCATTTTCGAATAGTGACAAGCTAGCCCTAATGAGAAGCAAAAATTATTTAATTCAAAATTAAGGAATGTGTATCTGCAGTGTCCTATTTCATTTTAATGTTGAGGATTTGAATTACGGTACCTTTGTAATAATTGCTTAGAATAGCAGCTGGTTCACATCCAATTACTTGTTTTTCTATTTTTGGATTACAAAAGAGCCTTGAAATTCTATGAACTGCCATTTCGGCATAAGTTTAACTAAAAAAAAAAAAACTTAAAATGCCTTATTTCAATTATAATTGAGCTTTGATTTTCTTTTTCATCAACATCTTTAGATTCACTTTCTTGCTACTGCTAATTCCTTCCTATTTTTCCTCTAGGCTACGACAAACACTTGCCTGCCACGTTACTTTTGGTTTTGGCTAAAATTGATAGTTTGGTACACATTGCATTACATTAGAGAAATAGCACCAGATCAACTACATGTAGATGAATGTTGTATCAACTTGTATAATACTTCAGCTGTTTAAATGTTTACCTGTAAATATGAAGGTAACTGTGGAAGTATACATGGAATGGCATAGCTCTTCGACCTCTCTGTGGATTCATGATCAGTGTTCAAAAAATTGTCTGAACAGAGGCGATTATCTCTAGAAGGATACCAATACCATCCATATGTGTGTGCTTTTGTGTAGCTGTGATGTGACAACAAATATCTACCTATGATTTACCAGACAGTTTTTGTTTTGCTATTGAATCTTTTATTTACAACCAAAAGCTCAACAGAATCTCCCCATAGCAAAATAAACTATTGCATTTAATTTTTAATACTTCACAATAATATATACGAAGGTGGCAACTTCTGTTGTCAGATAAAACTATTGTCGCTAACAAACAAAGGCAAAAAAGGTGTTTTGCTTTAGCATATTGTTCCCAACAAGGTTGGAAACTTACGCTATTTCGAGAATTCAGGACGCCAACATGGCGGATTCCAACTTTTTAGGGCGGACACTATTAGAGCTAGAGTCAGCGGTCTAGGTTTACTAATAAGTCTATGGTTTAGACAGGGATTTTAGTAACGATTACAAAAGTAACGGCGTCACTAGTAACCGTTACTTTTTGAGTAACTTCTACTTGTAACTAATTAGTTTTGAGATGAAGTAGCTTGTAACAGTAACTAGTTACTTTTATTCATAAATTAAAGTAACGATTACTCGTTACTTCATTAAAATTCCCCTTACTTTTTAAAGCAATTGTTTAAATATTATTGTTGTTTTCTTGAAAAAAGGCAGAGCAGAATCGCTTGCTCTCAAGGGAATCATCTCTGGTGAGGTCGAATTACATTTCTATTCGGTAATAAACAATACTTTTGAATGAATAATGCCTTTGTAACATGGTTCTTGGTTTTTAACTTCCTGTTCGATTCATAAATAAACGTGAATAGCGACAGCCAATACACTTTGAAGCGAGATTTGAAAGCATAAAGCACTCAATTTACTAGAAATTAACAAAGTGAATGATAAGAGAATAGGATAAACCATTATGGAATAAATTGAGGTTCTACTTCAAAGCTGTTCCAAGATCGATCAAGTCCGTAAGTTCGTGTTGGCATAGCAACAACCCCGACAATTTTGTTGGTTGTTTTTTTTGCTTGAAAATATTGAAAATCAACATTCTATTATTCTCCTTATGAATTTTGCATCAAAAAAGTAACGACAAAAGTAACTGTAACTAGTTACTTTTAAGTATAAAGTAACTTGTAACCGTTACTTATTTCTGAAAGTAACTTTTGGGAGTAACTAGTTACTATTTTGCAAAACTAACGGTAATGGTAACTAGTTACTTTGAAAAAGTAACTTTAACATTCCTGGGTTTAGACATGCATGCAACAACCACATATAGTACCTTCAGTTGTTTGCATGTGACATTCAATTTCTCAAGTTCTGAAGTGGAAGCTTCCAATTGATGATAAATTCTATCTGGATTGTCACCTGTCAATCAAGAGAATTTGCAAATGGCAAATAAACATGCCCTGTCGCTTGGATCTCCATAAGTCACAGGTAGCCTGCGCCTCACCTTTATGAACTGCTTTTTGAAACTGTGCTTGACTGTCTTCTAATTGGGCAGTGAGTTTATTAATCGTTTCAAATGAGTTGATCTTCTCAGCATCATTTGCTCTTTTCAATTTAATTATATCATCTGTCAATCGATTATTCTCCTCTGTCTAGTTACAAATAAAACAGCAAAAGTCGTCATATAACAAATTACACAATATTTTGAACAAGAGCACTGCTGTAACAACAAACCTTCCACCGCATGGCATTTTCTAAACCATCCAGTTTTTCCTCAAGTATTAAAATTTGCTCTTCCTGCTTGCATCGGGCTGATGACAAAAGGCTTTCATGCTGCGAGCGTAGTTTAGAAAGTGCATCTGAGGCTGTAAGCTGTGAGATCTGTTCACTGAGCGTGCTGACAGTTGCTTCTGCTATTTCTAGTTTACAAACTGCCTGATCAAAGAAATAAAATATTGATAAGTAATCCACATAAACAGTTGTTCAAATGTGAGGTACTATATAGCCAGTATTTGAAAAAGAAATTATCTTGAATGAAAGTCTATGCGTTTGTCTAATCCTTTGACAATCTGCTATTTACAGCTGCTCATTCTATTCTAAATTTATAATGGGATTGAGACTTACATCATTTGAAGACTGTTCTAGTGTGAAGATGTGCTCAATTTTTTCCTGTAACTGTGATTTCAATTCTGTTATTGTCAGAAATTGACTTTCTTTGATTTCTTTAGACTGTTCCAGAGTTATGAGCAAGCCGTCTCGTTCACCTGCAATTGAAAACAAATGCAATTATCGCAAAGACATCTGTGCCAATGCATTATGTACAGCGGAAGAAGATGATGCTAGTGAACCTTGTAATGCATTTATGCTGTGTTGCATATGTCTACAGGCTTTTTCATTTTCATTCCGAAGAGCATCCAGCTCCGCCATCAGGTCCACCATCTTCTTGCCACGAATATCATACAACACTTTGAGGCTGTCTAGCTCACACTCCATGTCCTTGTTATTCGATTGTTCATGCGCAAAATTTTGATTTATGCCAGATTCATCCTTCTCGCCATAAATTACTTGCTGTCCTTTGCCAGTTAGAAGAGGCTCATAATAAATATGGTTTGTGACGGCAGTCTGAGTGGATTGAGTAAGTTTGTCTTGTTCAATGTCTAACGAGATATGGGATGACGATGCCATAGATTCAACATCGAAGAGATCATCATCTTCAAGTTCATTATCCAAAAGATCGCGCAGCTGAAACACAAAAGAATGCAATATTTATAAAGAATTACCAAATGATATGTGCTGCTACTGCAAGTGTAAGTTGACAAAGCATATAAGTCGTACCTCTATTCTGGGGTGATATTTCCTGTTAAGACACATGCTGGCACATATATGTCAGGAAGCAAAATTAGGAAACAGCATAATAATATTTTGATGGCTATCTCCAAAATCAGAACATAAATTTTACAAATAAAGCATAGGAAAAGAGATATAATATTTTGAATTAAATAACTTATGAAATCATACTATCTTTGCATAAATTGAGAATAGTTGTTTTTTTGCCGGCATTGTATTTTAATACTTTTATTCCCTGGATAAGCGTTTGCTCTTGCTCTGCTTACTTTGGGGTCATCAGTGGCAAAGTAAGAACAAATGCTAATCCCTTGTTTCATGTGACAATTCAGCTCAATTAATAGCAGGCGTTGGCAGGATGATTTGTAGAACAACGTTGATGTAAAAAGGTTTCAAATAAATGGCTCTGAATACCACATTTTGCAAAACAATCGTAAATATTTTTGTCAAAAAAGGGTTGTGATGATTTGTCCATTACTGACTTGTATATCTGACTAATCTACTTGCGTGATTGATGAGATCTACATTTTTGAATTCTCAACTTGCTGTTTTTCCTATAGTAAGTCCTCTTGTTGTTTTCAGACGAGTCCTGACCAAAGAAAAATTACAAGAACGCTAAGTGGTATATCTGACTAATCTACTTGCGTGATTGATGAGATCTACATTTTTGAATCCTCAACTTGCTGTTTTTCCTATAGTAAGCCCTCTTGTTGTTTTCAGACGAGTCCTGACCAAAGAAAAATTACAAGAACGCTAAGTGGTATATTTGACTAATCTACTTGCGTGATTGATGAGATCTACATTTTTGAATCCTCAACTTGCTGTTTTTCCTATAGTAAGCCCT
>JANVCG010078001.1:0-16613 GCA_025505365.1 Haliclystus inabai
GCCTGGAGTCGATTCCAAATTTTTAGAGATTCAACAAAAATTTTCAAGTCCACCAGCTAAGTGTGCTATTAAAAATTTGTAAGTTTTGTGAATTCAAAGCGCAAATAATACAATTAAATTACTTTACGCATAAGATTAAAATCTGATGTATAAAATATTGATATATAATCAAATAATTCAATATCTGCATACAATGATGGATACATATTAACAAAGAGTATATACGAATAGATTTTTGGCTTAATACTTGGCTCTTACCGCATGAGGTAAAATATCTAATTCATGCGAGAAGCAATCGCGCCGAAATGGCGAGACAGAATGAACCAAATTAAAATCCATAAATCGATGACACATTCACGATTTACTAAAGTGTTGTTTGCACTATTCATTTCCCTATCCTTTTTCCAGATCGCTAGGGCTCAGACATTGGATACGACTATTGTATCTTGCATATGTACTGACAATGTAAGAGTTCAAGATTCATTATCATGGATTTCGAATACTCCTGCGGATTGGAGAATAGTCAGTTATTCGGGTTTTACTCTCCCTGATAGCATATTATGGCATACGGCCAATCCTGTGGGTCCTAGTGGTGATGAATTCTATTTGTCAACTGATATACGCGAGAAAGATACTATTATAGGAGTATCTATAGATCAATCCGCTCCATTGGATTCTTTCCAATTCTCATTTGTAAGCTTTAGGGATCCTGATGTAAGGTTTGATGAGGTTGTTTTTACTAATGGTCCTGATACTTTGAATTTACGCTTAGATCAGTGTACTGCAGCTATGGACGAGATTCAAGGTAATCTTATGATCACAGGTATGGACACTGTTTGCCTCAATCAAGGAATTGTAAATTACGAGTTCACGAGTTCTTTTGATACTTCATTGATACAATCAATCGATTGGTCTTTATCGGGTGCAAATCTTTCTACGGGTTCAGGTAGCCAAATATTTAATACTAAGTTTCTACCTCTTGATTGGATATCGTCGGGCGATTTTACAATTTCTGTGACTGGTAAAACGATCACAAATTGCCCAATTGATTCAGAAATAGATGTACATGTAATTAATACCGATTTTACAGTAAGCGGTCCTGATTTTGCCTGCGCAAATGGTGATACTACGGTCTTTTATATAGATCCAATGACAATGAATCTATATGATACTATATTTTGGGAAATTGTAGGACCAGCTGGTGAATTTGTTGGTGATTCTACGGACATTGATTCTGTGATGATAGCATGGGGTGCTACGGTAGGTACTTCCTTCATAAAAGTAACTGGTCAGGAGAAATCTGGAGTTGCGTGTAGTTTCGTGGATACCAAGATGGTCACCATCGCTGACACTTTACAGGCTTCGATTGCTGGAGACAGCTTATTTTGCTTAGGAGATATGGGGACATTTTCTGCTTCTGTTAATAATGTAGCATCCATCGCTTGGACGTCAAGTTCATCTATCAATACAATAATTGGAGATACATCTGCTACATCCATCGGAGTATTGTTTAATGAAGCAGGATTAACAACATTATATGCACATGGTCGCACACTAATGGGTTGCCCTATTATTGATTCTATTGTTGTAGATGTTAAGGATAGCGATGTTATGTTGATGGGGTCTGTGAGTCTTTGTGTTGGAGATGCTATCACCTATTCGGCAAGACATTCTGATGGGTCTTTGGCGCAGTTTTCATCGCTTACATGGCAAGTTAACCCTATGATAGGCGCCATGGATACAACTTTAATCAAATCTGATCCTAATGGACCCTACGATTCGCTTCGGGTGGATTGGACTCAGGTAGGTAATTACCAGATTATCGTAAATGGTATGACAGGTGCTAACTGTATGTTAAGTGATACAATAGAGGTCAGTGTAATAGATACTAATTTTATCATTTTGGGTAGTCCTTTGACATGTGTAGGAGACCTGACCGAATTCACTTTTGTTCAAGCGTTTGATAGTACTGATGTTCTTATGGGTGCTTCAATCACATGGCAAGTATTGCGAGATATTGGTAGTAATAACAATGTACTAGTTGAGAGTCTGCAGGATACCGACATGAATGATACCTTAAATCACGAATTTCATACTGTTACATTTAATGATGCTACGAGCTATCTTGTGATTGCTAATAGTACAACTCCTAATGGATGCACTATTGCAGATACTGTCCAAGTAGAGACAATAGGTAGCAATGATCTTGAAATTCTTGGCCCAGATGTGCTGTGTGCTGGTACAAGAGATACAATTTATACACTCAGTTTGCCTGATTCAGTTTTTGATGCAACACCTGTCTGGAATGTGAGATTCGCCAATAACAATCCATATAGTCCTTCTCAATGGACACCAGTTGGGGGCGATAGTTTAATGATTACGCTACCTGATGTGGCCGAAACAATTATTATCTCTGTATCGGGGACTATCGCTGGTACAACTTGTACTACAACAACAGCAACAAAACAGGTGATGCTAACAGATATGATCTCTTTTGATGGACCCCTTATGGATACATTGTGTTTGGATATGGACTCAGTCGTATTCGCATTGAATGTAGATAGCATTGATGTCAACTTTAACTCGGATTTTTTCTTTCAAGTCAATAGAATTGGGGGAGGATTTACACAACAATTACCGATTACCAGTTCAGGGTCACAGTTGGCAACGTTTATAAATTGGCCGTCTGCAGGAGATTTTGAAATTATAGCGCGTGGATATACTAAAGAAAATTGTAGAATCAATGAAGAGATTATTGTAACAGTCAAAGACACCAATTATATCATCACTGGTGATCCACAGATATGCTTAGGAGATGCAAGTGAATTTGCTTTTATCGATGCCTCGGATATGATGCCTGTAGATAGCACCTTTAATGGTGACTCAATCTTTTGGACATTTACTTATAATGGCAGTACCCCATATGTTCTTTCGGGTAGTGGGAACGCACTTACTGGCAGTGGTTCTGTATTTATTTCTGCTTTGTCTGCCTTCGGTGCAGTAGGAGACTCGATTAATGTGGCTTTCGATTCGGTAGGTGTATATGAGCTATTTGCGTCATCAACCACAGATTGTGGTAATTGTGATGTTGATGCTGTATTTGAGGTGATTGTCAGAGGGACAGAGTTTGCTTTAGTTGGGCCAGATGTCATATGTAATGGATCAACAGGGTTGTATAATATTGCCAATATAGATTCATCTCGAATTATTGATTTAGTAGCAGATAGTACGACATGGTCATTAGCATCAGGAATGAATAACCAATTGAATGGTGATCCTCAAGCGGATTCGATATTTATCAATTGGAATAGAACTGGATTGTACACCGAAGTATATGACACCTTATATTTCAGTGGTATGACCGATGATGGATGTGTCGTACGTGATACCCTCCCTATAGTAATCGAGACTGATGATTTCATGATTTTAGGAGATGGTGATGTATGTGTAGGGGATCCAATATCGATACAGTTAGTCAATCAAGCTGATTCGAGTTTGATCAGTAATCTAGATTCGCTCATATGGATAGTGAATGGGACCGATACGATTCGTACACCCTCCGTTGACACCTTAGACCGACTAGACTTAGATATGATCATTGACTCAACGAATTGGATGGAGGGAGGCATGTATAGTATCCAAGCAATAGGTACTACAACTACAGCTTGTGCAATCAATGTTACCTTCAGTGTCACTGTATATGATGTACAGGGTGCTAAGATTATGGGTGATATGAACACTTGTTTAGGTAGTGTGAGGTTTCCTACAGATCCTGACACCTATACGATTAATATTCCCGATGATCAAATCACCAATATAATGTGGGAAATAGTTCCAGCAGTTGGAGGAAACTTATCAGGTCCTAATTATGATTTTTCTGTATCACCATCTACGGGCGCATTGGACCAAAGTATCCTGACAGTGAGCAATTGGGGAAGCGAAGGTTATGAGTCTTCTAATCAAGAGGATTATCAAATAAAAGTCTCTGGTACGACCCTCGGGGGTTGTCGTTTTGCAGATTCAACGGATGTCATCGTACTGAGCACCTTAAGTGCCTTTACAATGGTCTGTAATAATAAAGTAAATATCTCAATACCATACTCTTGTGAATTGGTCTTGACGCCTGATATGATATTAGAAAATTGGGAGTATATCCGAGATACTCTTGAGATTCCTGCGGATCAATTTGAAGTAATCATCACAGAAGAATCTACTGGAAGAACGATATCTGATATGGGAATCGTTGATGGTTCTTGGATTGGAGAGGAGCTCAAAGTATCTGTCGTACATGAATGTTCACAACAAAGCTGCTGGGGTATAGTAGTACTCGAAGATAAGAATATTCCAGACTTGATATGTGGGAGTGATACAATAGCTTGTGCGGATGATTACGATCCCGAGGATTTAGATTTTGGCTCTCTGAGATTCAGAGGATTTCCAGTAACTGACACCAGTTCAGTGACTGTGACTCGGATAGGAGGACAGGTCAACACCTATGTCGTTAGAGGATACGAAAAATGTGGTGATGCTACTCTCAAATATCAGGATAGGATAGAAAGAGAAAAGTGTTTTGGAGAATTTGGGACAATTATATATCGGGACTGGGCAATGACCAATCAAGCTGGGTTGACCAGTACTTGTACAGATACGATCCTGATAGAACGCTTGAGCTTGGATTCGTTCATAGCGATGTTTGATGCTCAATTGCAGGATACAACATTTGAGTGTGGTGATAATGTGACGGGTTTCACTAACCCTTCATTTGCACTTGATGAGTTCTGTTTCAACATCCAGTTTACATCCAGTGAGGTAAGGAGCAACTTATGTAATAATAATCCTAATACCTATACAGCGACCAAAACTTGGACGTTCTTGGATTGGTGTAGTGGTAGAGTAAGAACCTTGCAGCAGACTATAGCAGTCGATGATAATCGAGGTCCTAACATAAACTTAAGAAGTAGTGATATCCGTACTCAAGCGGATGAACACCATTGTTTTGGTATCATCGATATTGATAATAATGATATTTCTATATCAGATCCAAGCTTGTGTTCAGACATACGCACAGTGAGGGTGCGCATATTTGAAAATGATGCTACGGGTCAGTTGATTACTGATCAAAGCTACGCAGGAAACTTCACAGAGTTGATTCTATCTGATCCTAATGTACTATTGGATCTATCTAAGATATTCATTGCGGTAGAAGCAACGGATGAGTGTGGTAATCTTAGTGCAGATACGGTATCACGTATGGTGATAGTGGATGACAATGTAATGCCAACTGCGGTATGTGATGCCAATGTCAATGTTAACCTCAATAATGATGGCTGGGGCTTAGCGAGTTATCAGACCTTTAACAGAGGGAGTAATGATAACTGCGGTCCAGTGAAGATTTGCATTACTCGCTTGGATGATTTAGAAATCTTTGAAGGTTTAGATAATGATAATAATAATCTCGTCAGCTATAGCATTTTCTTGAATGCTCTTGCTGTCAATGGTAGAGAGGGTACAAACTATTCTGACCGCACCACAATCGTTGGAAATATAGTATCCCTCCATAAGGATAGTCTATGTACTAATAGGCTCAGGTTTGAGTGTGCTGATGCTGTGTCATCTTTTGGAGGAACAAATGTCTCCGTACAAATGACCGTTACAGATGTCAATGGTAGACAGAGCACTTGCATTTCAGCGGTTGAAGTCAGAGGTGGTGGAGTAATTGATTCTGTATCAGTTGTTAGAGGTGATATACGGATAGATTGTGATGACGACTATAGTCAGTTTATTCCATTTGATGGAGATCAAACAGTACGATTCTTGACCAACTGTGGGATTCCGATCACCCCAGTATATAGCGTCGACTCGAGTAGGCTAACTCAGTGTGGCACAGGCGTTTTAGTCAGAAGATTTAGAGCAACTGACCAGGCAGGACAAGTCTTTAATCATGTGCAGACGATCAATATAGGTGACCCTAATGATCTAATCAATCCAGACAACATAAGAGGTTTTTGGCCAGATGATTATGAAGGCCCTGGATGTCCTGGAAGTAATATACATCGTGATAATCTAAATGCTAGGTACGTACCTAATTTTGATCGTGCAGATTTCCCTTGCAGTGATGCAGCTATAGAGAGTACTGATATCATATTTAGAAATGTAGGAGGATACTGTGCCAAGGTATTAAGGACATGGACACTCATAGACTGGTGTCAGAGTAGTACTACTGATCCTGATGCAGGAATGTGGGAGCACATTCAGGTATTAAAACTATCTGATGAAAATGCCCCAGTCATCAATGCTTCTGCTATCGAAGAGAGAACCACGACTAATGCTAATACCTGTAGTGCTTTCGTCGCTCTGACTGTAGCAGCTGATGATTGCCATGACAATGAGGATTTGGAATGGAGTTATGTTATAACCTCCAATGGTTCACAGGTTCGTTCTGGCTCCACCAATACGATTAATTCTAACTTTGACGTCGGAAACTATAGGATCAATTGGAATGCTGCAGACCCTTGTGGTAATATGAGCGAGACATTTGTACAGTCTTTAATCATCACTGACGGGGTGGCGCCAGCAATGGCTTGCATTAACGTTACATTGGATTTTGGGCCTAATGACTCTATAACGATTACTCCGGACATATTCGCAGGCAATACGACCGATGGAGGATGTACGGCAGCCTCTGATCTAAGATACTTCTTTGGTTCAGTTAATAGAACTCCATCGCTAACCATAGGTTGTAGTGATTTGCTTCGTATGACCAATAGATCAATCAATTTGACGATTGTTGCGACAGATGAACAAGGAAATTTTGCCGAATGTCCTGTCATCCTTACTTTTAATGATAGTCAAAACATATGTGTGAATGACAATGGTGTAGAGGGCTCAGATTCAACCAATATGACGAGCACTGCTCGATTATCTGGTGAGATTATGACAGAGCTCAATCTTACTATAGACGATGTAGCAGTATCTCTAAACAGTGGCATTAATGAGATGGCGGCGATGTCTACAGCAATCGATGGAGAGTTTGCCTTCAACAATGTTCCTACACAGGATACTTATGAGATCAAAGCAAAAAGAGATGATGATTATCTCAATGGAGTAACGACCTTCGATTTATTATTGATTGAGAGACATATGTTAGGTGTCGCATTACTTGACAGTCCGTATAAAGTGATTGCGGCAGATGTCGATGGTAGTCATAATATTTCTGCTAGAGATTTGGTAGCACTTAGGAAACTACTATTAGGAATAGCAGTGGACTTGCCGATACAGCAACCTTGGACATTCGTAGATGCTGATCAGAGTTTTGATGATCCTAACAGCCCCTTTCCGTATGTAGAGTCTATTGTCCTGCGCAACTTAGAAACTGATCTGTTGAATCTAGGATTAGTCGGTGTCAAAATGGGTGATGTCAACGAAAATGTACATCTGGAGAGTCCTGCAATTGCTGGGTCAAGATCTATAGCTGAACTCAACTACGACGTGATAGCTAACGAAACAGGAGGTACGACTATAGAGATATATAGCGAAAAACCTACGAACTTAGATGGTATGCAGATGGAGTTGAAGGTCAGCGAACTGTTAGGAGATGTAATCGCAGTAGGTTCTGAAGTAGTTGCACTTGGATCAGAGGACTACAGTGTACGAGACCAAAATATAACGGTCAGTATGGTGTCATCTCATACGGTAACCGTCCAAGGACAAGCTATGATGTCCATTTCATTTTCCAATCGAGTAGCTGAAACTATGACTCGAGACCTAGTAAAGCTAATCAATCAAAGAATTAATGCAGAACTGTACACAAGTGATGGCGATGGCATATCGGTTGCCGATATTCAGCTGAGTCATAAATCTACAGACCTTGACGAAGGTTTTATTCTGAGTCAGAATTCTCCCAATCCGTTCATTGGAAGTACAGATATTAGTTTTTATAACAATATAGACGGATTCATTACGACAAGAGTATATGATGCATCTGGCAAACAGGTCTATGTCAATAAGGCATACTACATAACTGGATGGCATAAGATGAGCATGAGTTCCGACGAACTAGACGGACCAGGATTATACATCTATGAGTTAAACAATGGCACAGCGGTCATTCGTAAGAAAATGATGGTTTTAGAATAAGAGGATGACATCGAAAAACTGTAAAAGAGAAAAACTCATGAGAATAATAAAGACAAACCAAAAGTTAATGAGATTAATGTCACAGCATATGCTCGCTCACGCTATTGCCAAGGCAGGTGTGATCCTGACATGTATATTGATAGCTCTATTTGCCCATGACGTACGAGCTCAGGATTGCGCTAGACGTGCCATGGCTTGTAATAACAGAGTCAATATACCGCTTAATGAAAATTGTGAAGTAACAATAACTATTGACATGATTCTCGAAGATCAAGTTGGAGCGGATAGTGATTACGAATTAAGAATCTTTGACCCACAGGGTAATAGGATCATGTCCAATACCTTGAGAGAGGATTATGATTGTCAGCCGCTCAAGGTAGAAATAGAGTGTAAAGCCTCTGGGCTGCCCTGCTGGGGGACGATCGTCATAGAGGACAGAATCAAGCCTAATCTCAATATTGAACCACGTGATACTGTAGTTTTTTGTAACGTCTATGATTTTCAGCGTGATCTTGATGCATTAGCTACAAGAGTGATATTCTCCGATCAGGGATCATGTCAAAATCCAGATTCACTAGGGAGAACAGACTTTGTACTGACTCAAAATGATGTGTGCAATGATACAGTGGCAACAATATTGAGGTCTTGGACGGTAGTCGATAAATCTAAGTTCAAAAATGACAGTACCCTAGTTCAAACGATTTACTTATTGAGAGCAAAATTTAGTGATTTTGAGTATCCTAGAGATACTACTATAGACTGTAGAAATGCAGGCAACACAACCACTGCTGCTCTTGGGGTGCCTCAGTTGAGATCCTGTGATCCTTATTTTAATATTATTCCTTCTGAAGAGACATTTACAACTTGCGGCGGAGCACGTAAGATAAGCCGTAGATGGAGAATCATTGATACCTGCCGTGATACAGATACAATAGTAACCCAAAGTATTGAAATCATTGATACCGCAAAGGCTATCATAAATTTTAGCTCTTTCAGTATTCCATCGGATCGATTTATACCAAATCAAGAAGAATGCACTGCTTCAGTGACAGCTATTGCCAATCCTAGGATAACCGATTGTTCTAGTATCCAACGACATCAATTGAGAGCATGGTATCAATTTGCCGATGCCAATGGTATGCCATTTGGATTTAGATTTGATGCCTTTGTGAATAGCGTAGAAACTTTTGATCTAAGAGATGTGCCAATCGGGCAGGATTTTGTTGTGATTTTTGAGGTGACGGATAGTTGTGGCAATATCAGCACCGGCACCAGTGGCGTATTCAAGGCTCAGGATAATACTGAACCTAATGCAGTTTGCGAGAGCAGTACGATAGTCGGTATTACTTCATCAGGATTGACGGAAGTTACAGCAGCATCTCTAGATGATCACAGTTTTGATAATTGTGGAATCGTGAGACGTGAGATCAGAAGAATGAATTCCAGTTGTTCAGGATTTAATAGTGACAGAATTTTTGGCAATAGTGTTCATTTCTGTTGTGAGGATGTGGCTAATAATCCGATCAAAGTATTATTGAGAGTATATGATGCAGCTGGTAACTCGAGTGATTGTATAATCGACGTCATCGTTCAGGACAAGCGCAATCCAATCATAGCTTGCCCCAGCAACTTGAGCTTAAATTGTAATACTGATGTGACCAATTTAGAATCTATCATAAGAGCAAGAGGATTGCCGACGGTAACTTGGGTATGTGGACAAAGAGATTTAAGACTGACAGTTCCAAATGTAAGCATTTCGGCATGTGGATTTGCATCTTTTTCGGTCACTTGGACTGCCACTGATGTCAATGGGACTTCGGCTATATGCAGACAACAGATTACTATAGATGATATTACTGGGGTTAATACGAGTCCCCCTCCATCTGAGGTGATCGTATCTAATTGCAATGGTGGCATAACACCAGAAGACTTGCAAGGCAGTTCTCCAGTTGTGAATGGTGCTGATTGTGAAGAGTTGGCGATAACTTATGAAGATTTACCATTTGTTCTCAATGACAATGATGATAATTACTGCCGAAAGATACAACGAAACTGGACGATTATAGATTGGTGCGCATTTAATAATGGAAATATTACCAATGCAACGATAGCCACATATGAACAGTTCATCTTAATTAGAGACAATCAAGCACCGAGATTTTCCAATCTTCCTGATGACTTTGAGACTATAGACGTAGATGGAGATTGCTCCGAGCAAATATCAATAACAGTTTCGGCTACAGATGATTGTAGTAGTCAGGCGGATATTGTCTACGGCTATGACATTGATATTGACGGTGATGGAGTGGGTGATGATGCTGGCGATGGGAATGTGATGTCTCGTAGCTTTGGGACAGGTTCTTATAGTGTCGTATTTAGTGCAACTGACCAGTGTGGTAATGTACAGATGTCTAATCCAATAAGCTTTGAGATAGGATCTACCAAACAACCCGTTCCAATAATTGTAGGCACCTATGCGATCAATCTTCAATCCAATGGCTCTGTTTCTTTGTTGGCTTCTGATTTAAATATCAAAAGCACTAATGGGTGCTCTGACTCAGAGGATGGATTATTCTATGCATTCTCATCGGATCCTAATGAAGCGATCAGGACATTCACTTGTACTGATATCCCTAATGGAGTTAGTACAGTGTTGGAGGTACCCATATTTGTGATAGACGAACGAGGTAATTTTAATTCGGCCGATGTAGATATCAGTCTGTCCGATGTAAATTTTGATGCCTGTGCAAATGATACTAGCCAAGTGACTATTAGAGGCTCTGTCACAGATCAAAACCTGCAAGGTGTTGCCAATATTGCGGTTTCTACCTTCAGTCCTGCAACAAATCAGTTTTTGGAAGTGATGACCGACGAAAATGGAAATTATGTCTTAAATGATCTGCATTCTTATGAAGATTATGCTATAGAGGCTCATCTCGAAGGTTTTGATCTAACAGGTGTGACAACATTAGATATTGTATTGATTGAGAGACATATATTAGGTATTGCAGCATTGGAGTCTCCGTATAAGCTCATTGCTGCCGACATCAATAATAGTGCGTCAATCTCAGCTGCTGATATTGCTGAGTTACGTAAACTAATATTAGGAATTCGTTCGACCTTAGGGCAGAACAATAGCTGGAAGTTTATTGATAAGACATATGAGTTTCCTAACACTCTCGGCCCGTGGGATTATCCAGAGATGTCGGAGGTGACTAATCTACTCAGTGATGCTAACAATATAGATTTTATAGGTCTAAAGGTTGGGGATGTCAATGGAAATGCCTTTGGAGCTTTGGCTCAAGAGATGGCCGGTGTTAGATCCATAAGTCAGTATAATCTACATAAGAACGTGAGGGAGGATGAAGTAATATTCTCTATAGTTCCAACGGCAGAAAAAATCTATGGATTACAAATGTCATTATCCTTAGTAGGGCCTGACATGGAGTTGGTATCAGTTACAGGATTAAATATTACTGCGCAAAACTATACTGTGGTCCATGATCAATTAAACATTAGTTGGTCCAGTGCGACAAGCGTATTAGCTAGACCTGATGCTCCTATAGTCCTAACATTCAGAACTACAAATCCACACACTGCTCGACTGATGTTGAATAACGAGGGATTTGCTAATGAGTATTATAACAATGCTTTTGAAACGAAGGAGATAAAATTGATTGAGAAACAACAAGAAGATACTTCATTGAAGCTCGAGCAAAACGTACCTAACCCATTTGTCCAAAAGACACAGATACAATTTACTTTGCACAGCAGAGGAGAGGCTAAGTTTGAGGTAATTGATATGAATGGACGACTCATATATACACAAACTCAAACATTCGATGTGGGTAAAAATACCTTAATGCTCAATGCTGATGATCTCAATGGTAATGGCGTATATTATTATACCATTACTGCTGCTGGTCAAAAAGAAACAAGGCGTATGGTTATAATAAATTAATGGTTCTCGATTTATGGTTAGCCGATTCTGAGGGAAAACAGGATCGGCTTTTTTTATGTTTGGCCCAATAGTTTTTGGCATAATATGCCAGCAGCCACGCTTACATTGAGTGATTCAGCGATTCGGCCTTTTACTCCAGGAATCGTTATTGAGAAATCTACTTGATCCCTTATTGAATCGGATATCCCTTGTCCTTCGCTCCCCATGATCAGCATGAATTCATTCATGTATTGGACTTCATCTATAGGTATCCCTGTCATACCAGCAGAGATTAGGGGTACACGTCGTTCTGATGCAAGTACTTCTGCCTTACTTATCGTCACTAGATCAAGGTTGGCAAAACTGCCCATGGTACTCTGTATAACCTTAGGATTGTAGAAATCAGCACTCCCAGCAGACCTTATAATTGTTTTGATACCGTACCAATCTGCTATCCTTATGATGGTGCCCACATTGCCCGGGTCTTGCACGTCGTCCAGATAGATGGACTTAGTTATGTGCTTGAGTTGTATGGTGTTAGGAGTGATGTGTACTGAAGCCATTACTTCTGGAGGAGATTTATGCTCACTCAGCTTTTTGAGCTCACCGATGTCGACTATATGAACCTTGTCCCGATGGGCCTGCGGACTATTATGGTCGATCCAAGATTGAGTGGCATATATTTGCTCAATCTCAAATTTGTTTTGACTGAGCAGACTATCTACTGACTTATGACCTTGCACAAGAAATATCTTATACTTTTGTCTAAATTTTTTGTGTTTTAGTGATTGAAGAAATTTTATTTTGGATTTAGATAACATGAGATGTGTGTCAGTCAATGAAGATTCTTATGGTCCATTCTATTTGGCGAAAATAGGTGTTCTCCTCATTATACTATCCATATTAATGTCTTGTAGGGGTACCAAAAGTCTATCCGAAGATCAAAAAGTCCTCGGCAACAATACCTTTAGAATATATACTAATGATACTAGGGTTGTAAAGGCAGACATCAATGAAGACCTACTGAACATCGTCAAGCAAAAACCAGTTAAAAAGAACTTCTTGAATCCTCGAACATGGAACTCCTCTGTTACGATTTATGATCGATCACTAAGCATAGAATCTGTAGAGTCGTTCCAAAAATTTTTGAGAAATACCAAAGGTTTCTATGAAGCAGTCGTTTCATATGACGAATTTGTAACAGGTAAGTATGTAGAAGTAGTTTATAACTTAGACTTAGGGCAAAGGATGTATGTCAAGAGTTTCAGACATCAATTTGAGGACAGTACTATGCAACGCATTATGGCAGCATATGATGATGCCATAGAAGTCAATGTAGGAGATCCTTTGGAGGCGGACTCATTTGAAAAGGAAAAACTGAGAATGGTACAAGTCCTTAAAAATGAGGGATATGCTGACTTCAATACGAATTATATAGATATCGGGGGTGATAGTTCTAACTATCTAGTAGATGCACTGATATATGTGTATAATCCTATTGGTAAAGATGCACATACCCAATATACAATTGGGGATATCAATATCTATACAGAGCATAATAGATCATCGGTTCCCAAGTATCATCGAGTTGATACACTGGATTCAAAAACATACTATGCTAAGACCGATCAGTTTTTGGTCAAACCCAAGGCAATCGATGATATCATTGCCATAGAGCGAGGAGACTTATTTAACAAGAGTGCTGAGACTAAGATGAATCTAAATCTATCTAGACTTGCTCCTTATAGATTTGCCATTGTTGATTCTTATGTAGAGCATGATAGTAGTGATATCTATAACTATAACATTTATCTGAGTCCGTTTCAAAAGAAATGGGTCATGAATTCGGGGCTTAATTTTTTCTATTCGGCCATCAATACGATTTCTAATCAGAATCTATTTGGATTTACTGGAAACTTGGGATTTCAGAATAGAAATTATAAAAATCAAGGGATTCGTCACTCGATAGGAATAGAAGGAACCTTAGAGTTCAATTTTCCTGCGTTTCCAGATCTAAAACCCATTATCACCAATACACTAAGCTTACAACTTAATAATCGTTTCGAAATCCCTAAGGTGATTGATGTATTCAAAGTAACTCGATTTTTGAATAAATTGGGGGTAATCACTGATGAGTCCCTCGATAACGTAAATGCCAATGGGACTACATCTATTGATATAAGCGGTGGGTATCAGAGTATTTTTCAATTCTATGACCTGACCAGCTTCAATGCTTCATGGTCATATAATTTTCAACCGAATACCCGATTGAAGTATACGATCAAACAAATTGGTATGAATCTTATCAATACCAAGATTGATCCTGTGTTTCAGGCTAATATTTTAGACGACAACCCATTATTGGAGCGGAGCTTTGATCGATATCTCTTTACGGGTTTTTTCTTTAGAGAATTATCTATTTTCAAGCAGAGTCGAGAGTCAAGTCGTGGAGACCAATTCTTATTTGTTGGAAATTTTGAATTATCCGGATTGGAGAACTTATTGATCAATCAACTGGTCAATACAGTCAGTGGGTACAATGAAAAATGGAAATTGGGGCAGTTGGAGTTTGCAGAATTTTTTAGGATTGAAGGAGACTTGCGGTATACTAAGCGAGTTAAGGATCGATCTACATTTGCCGCCAGAATCAATGCGGCCATTGCTGTGCCTTATGGTAATGAAGGAATAGTGCCGTATATCAAGCAATATTTTGTTGGAGGGCCCAATAGTGTGCGAGGATGGCAACTCAGAGAGTTAGGGCCTGGGACCTACATTGAGGAGCAGTTGGTCAATACCGCTTTCTTTCAGACTGGTGACCTTAAGTTGGAGTTCAATTTGGAGTATCGTTTTGATTTATTTTGGTATTTGGAGGGTGCGGTCTTTCTTGATGGGGGCAATGTTTGGTTGCTTAACGATGATTCGCGACAGGGGGGCGTATTTACATCACGATTTTTGGATCAGATGGCTATAGCGACAGGGTGGGGGATTAGGCTCGATTTTGAGTATTTTATATTCCGTTTTGATTTTGGTTACAAGTTGCGCAACCCATATCCAGATCCAGAGACTGGGTCACGTATGGTTTTGACTAATGGTGGTTACAATAGTTTATTGGGCAATGTCAATTTTGCGATTAACTATCCATTTTAATAGGTCTAATCGATATGATAAAAGTTCAGGACATGCGCTGCCCATATTTTTGGGCTACCAATCTGACAGAAATGGCCTAAATCATCCATCAAAGTAAGCTTAGCGCTTTGGCAAACCTGATTTTTGAGATGATGGGCCATTTCAACTCGAGCTACGTTGTCTGCGGTACCCCAGCACAGATGTATCGGCAGTCCTGTTTGGGCTAAGGCAGCAAGCCAACGACTCTCTTCAAAGCGTTTGCGATCATTGAGATATTTTATCGTTAGATAGGTCTTTTTATTTCCATCATTTAGGCAGTTGAACTCCCAGAGTAGATTGATCTGTTGATCAGTGAGTCTATCATTGCCGTGAGCACTTTTTATTTGTTGTTTGAATATCTTGGCTGTGGTTAACTTCTGAATAATAGAGCCATATCGGGACAACAGAACCTTTTGGGTGATCCTTAAGTCAGCCAAGCGAAGTACCATACTACCATTGGTAAATGTGATACTATGGAGATCATCGTTCATCCATCCAGGGAGTAGGCCATGCTCTCGTCTTGCTAAGATTTCTGTAGCTACGCTGTCACCCATATCATGAGATAGCAAATGTCCACCTCTAATGCCTAAATGTTGCCATACCGAAAATGCAACATCAGCCTGTTCAAATAGAGAGTAGGTGTACCCCTCTATTGGTTTGGCACTCAATCCATAACCTATCATGTCAAACAGTACGATCCGGTCAAAACGAGATTGGAGTGCTTCAATTACTGCGTGATATGAATATGACGATTCGGGAAAACCATGCAATAGCAATAGTGTATCGCTAGATTTGGCTTGTTTATTTCCTAGGTCTATATAGAAAACCTGATGCCCAAATGGACCGAATGAAAGGAAGGAACCTCGTTCCTTCCATGATGTTATCTCTGGGGACACTTTACTTATATTTCGTGAAGTAATATATGCTGATCACTGCTAATACGCCATGTAGGATAAACACAGGTAAGCAATTTTGTTCACCAGAGAGAAATCCTATTGCATTGGCAGTCGTCACTCCAGTGTGAAAAATGCTGAATAAGCTCACGAAAATCTTGCGCATGTATAAGTTCTCATAGTTCTGCCAAATCACGAGTGCCGTAGTTCCCACAGCAAGTGCCGCAGCACCGTACCTTCTTAAGAATATCAGACCGTCCGCAGAAGTATCCTCAGTACCTGGTGCGAGCGTAGGTATGAATAGAAAGCTGACTCCTGCCACAATTTCAAGAATGGCATTGATCAATATAAAGATTTTCATAATGGATAGTAATTGTCCAAACTAATGTACTAAGAAGCTATTAGGGCGACCGCACCAAAACATATAATAAAAATATAATATGTATCTTGGTGCGATGAAAACGTATCAAGACTTATTC
>JANVCG010078223.1:0-16603 GCA_025505365.1 Haliclystus inabai
GTTGTTTTCAGACTCCCTGTATTGGCCTGTCAAAGGTTCATTTTGACAAAATATATCAAATCAAATCAAATCAAACTATTTACCTGTCATGGAGAAGCATCTAGCCTCAATACTCTGTCTAGCATAGCGGAGAGTATTATATGGTTCACTGAGCTGAATGCAAATAATAGGAGTTGAACTGTATTGCCTGAGTCGAAAAACTTTGTTTGCGGCTCTCACAGCTCCCTGCAATTGAGGGAATCCAAGGTCCATAACCTTGGCTGGGAAGCCTGGGATGGAGGATGTAATATGTGTCAGTAATTATAGCAACGCCGTATTCTCTGTATTGGTACAGTTATAGAACAGACACTTATATTTAAATTACACATTGCAGCATTAGCCTTGAAGAGCATGTTTAAAAATCGACTCCAATGCCACCTTACCTTTTTCAGAGTCATGTATTTACTGTCTCCTTTCTCAATGTTAGCCATGTGAATTTGATCCAGCAAATCCGGCGTCCCTGATATTTTCAAACCCTACACAAATTGAAATGCATTCCAAAACAGTTACTGTATGTAACCACAGAAGATATATCAAATTCAACTACCAATTATTAGGACAATGAATCAGAAGTAGTCGATTTAACAGAAATCAAAAAAGAATTCAGAATTGAAATAATTATTGCAGCCTACATTCAAATAACGCTATTCTAAGTAAGTCTCGAAAGTATGTATACTATCCACAAGAAGATTTCAACAAATTTCAAACACTAAACTAGAATGACAACACAATAGAATAGTTCTGGAAGAAGATGAATATTAAATGTACATACTTCAATCTCTGATTTGAGATTCGTCAATTGTTGTTGAAGATGTCTACTTCTTTCAACGTATTCAGCACTGGAGAAAGAAGATGATACACAGTTAACAATTGATCGTTGGGGGAAAGCCTAAGGGGTCGCAATTGTTTTGTACCAGCAAACATTGACACATCACAAATCTGACGTAAATGGCAGGGAAATGCAGATGATTATGACTTGAATGGAATGCAGATAAATTGAATGAAATGCTCTTCTTACTTTACGAAAGAAAACTTGAACGAACATGAAAGTGCAATGACATTGCGATAAGCGTAGGTGTCGATGCTAGGAAGCCACTATTGAGGATGATAATTAAAGTGCAGAAACAGCCTAAGTTCAACACAAATAGATCAACAATCAAGTTACAGCCTCTGAAAGACATATGTGTCCCTTAAAGAGTCTAAAATGACCAGCAGCCTTGTTGCAAAAATGTTTGAAATCTGGGGCCAGATTTCAAACTCGATTTCATGAAGTGACGTCAAATTCATTGTTTCCCCAACTGTTAACAATGCCATTTCCAGAAAAGAGCGTCATCACATCAGCGGCGTTCACAACAAAACAATACGAAGGCTGCTGGTCATTTTAGACTCTTTAAAAGGTTAGCGATCTCGTCTATCCCCTCAGATCAATCAATTCTAGTAGAGCTTGCAATTCGTCAATAGGCATTTGATTTAGGAAAGACAATGGACAGCTGAACTAATTGTTATATCTATAAGAAGCGACTAATCTTCAACAGGCAAAGTAATACCAGTTTTAATAAAAATATCAATCTACAATCCACCAGATTTCATAATGCTTATATATTGTAATTCAACTGCATAATTATCACTGTAGTATGCATTCTTACTTTTCTCTATGCATTTCTCTTGATACCAATGCTACATTATCTGTGCTACCATGTAATAACATTGATACATCGCCTTCATGAACTTGACGGTACATCTGTCGATGAAAGATAAATGAAACACAATCAGAGATTGTGTAAAATCAAGCGTTGTACATTAGTGAGCTTCTATTCAATGTCAGTGTAGACCAACAGATAACATAGTTGTAGGCCCTAGGCAGAATAATGCCTTATGTTGGGATTCTACTTGAAAGTAGTGTTGCAAATAAATTTCAGAACTTTCCGCCCTCTTTATTCAAGTCAAGCTACCTGTGTTATTTTCAGAGATTCTTTAGTGTGGAAAATGCAGACCTAGAGCTTAATATCTTGCTATGATTAACTTTTTAATCTATTAAAAGTATTTTTGACTTGAATTGTTTATTTTAGTCTGTTACTCACTGTTTGCTGTGCTGTAGCAATTTCTAACAGTTTTTGTTTGGCTAGTTTTTCGGACTGTCTAGCTCTTTCTAGTTCCTGTCTTAATACAGCAGATTCGTGTGATCTAAAATGCAAGAAGGATATAGCCATTAGAAAAAGATTATGGTAGTTGTGAGGTTTGACCGCAAAACAGAGAAAGTGTAAACAGACGGTATGAATCATGAAACATAATTGCAAATATCTGCAGGTGATGCTTTGTCTGAAGACTTTCAATGCAGTGGGTGCAGTGTATTTATTTGTTTACCTTGTAAATATGTGCATACATTATGAGTTGCGATTAACACCTACCCCGCCCCTCCCTGGTGCAAATAGTAGGTAGGTAAATGATCGAGCAAAGTGGGCTTTTAAGTATGGTAAGAAGATAGGATTATGTAAAGAGAGTAACAAATAGATAACCCTCTTCGTGACAAGAGAGGTTAGAATGGCGTAAAATGGAGTGCACTACTAAGTAAAACTGGAACATGTTTGTAGAGACAGTAAAAAACAAAACACGATATTAATCCATTTTCTGCATCACATCAAAGAATAGGATATAAAGAAGCTCCCTTGATTTCAACAACTGTTGGGTTGATACATTCAGTGGAATCAGCAAAATTATTTTTACCAGTTTTTAAACACAATTTCACATCCTTTTGCAGAGAAGACTCACCGTAACTCAGAATCTTTCAATACACGGAATATTATGCCCTCTGCATCAACCATCTTATCTTCCATCATAGATTTTTCTTCTTCTCTCTTCGAATTAAAAAGGAACAAAATTTATAGCAATCCTTAGCCAACTATAATGAGCGCATTAAAACAATTGATTGAGAGGGATATAGCATTGCTAACAAATCATTAAATACTGAGTCTAGTACGTCAAGTTGCCATTCATACAAAATTCCAATGGAAATGCAGTAGTTACAGAATGATTTTCCAAGATGAATGGAGTTTCGTACTACTGGACTGGCAGCCTTTGAAGTTAATGAAAGATTCAAGTTACAGCAATAATTTGAACCAAAAACATGTTTTGTAAGCAAATCAATTGATAAACTTTGTCTAATAAATCTGTACCATAAGGTACAGTATGCACCCAATAGATGTATGCACTTGATTCAGTACAGCGATGTTTCTTATGAAGACTAATTTAATGTATTACCTGATGAACAGCCATGCTTAATCGCTTAATTTCATCTTCTAAATCACCAGCTTTGTGTAATAGTAATGATGATTCTTCAGATGCTACTCTTGCTTTCTCTGCCAGCAAATCAGTTGCTTCCTCAGAACGTTCCTACATCGATAAACATTAGTAACAATAAAATAGTCAGGTAGATTAATACCAAACTTGTGCTTCTATGTAACAGATATTGAAACTTCATGAAGCGTACAGAAAAACACATAATTTGGTCTTTTGTAGAACACAGAAATCATGTTCATATCAGCTAATTAACAATACAAGATGAAAATAGAGGCTGTCAGAGTTACTGAATGCTCTGAAGGATTGATCTACCAATAATTTTCAGAAGATACCTGGTTAAATGCATATGAAAGCATCAATCTTTTATATAAGCTGACAATAAAAAATGACAATAATGATGATAGTTTCCAGTAAAGGCTAGAAGCCCATTTTGAATCGATGGTAAAAAAGTTGCTTTGCTCTGCTTACACATACATGATACCATTGCCAAAAAAATACCAATAAATAATATAATTCAAAACAACAGTCATTAAAAAGTTTTAGTGTAATTATAAAATGGAACACATGCATTTTTCATGAATGTTTCAACATGATGTTTAACAATGGTTCACATGTTTGAAGTCCAACAGAGCTTTGAGCATCACTGCTAACTACTAGGTCAGAACAAAATTCTGATTCTGATTCTGATTCAATATCGATAGGCCTCTTCAAACTCACCAAAGCAACCCTAGCTTTTTCAAGTTCATCTTGGTACTGTTCCAACTGTGTTTGAAGCTGGTCTTTCTCAAGCTGAGCTTGCTCTCTTGCTTGTCTTTCTCTCCAGAATCGAGTTCTCTCTTGCTGTGAATGAATTATAGGTAATTAAAGTGATAATAAAACATGTTTGGAAGATACCAAACGAGTAAATGAATGAACTGACGAGGGATTATGACTTCAATCGGCAGTGCTATCAACAGTGCATCAAATTGGAGTGTGATACAAGTACATGTAAAGCCCTGCCTATAAAAAAGATAACAGTAATTACTTTGTAGATTACTGTATCACATTTTGCATCATCTCAAAAGTAAACGAAAAGAAAAGAAAAACATGTTACACTTGTCTTTATAACTTGAGACTATCATTTGCCACATAGTTGATTTGATGCTAGTATTCTAGAAGTGTGCACCAAGAGCCCCCCGCCCCCTTATCCTTGTCCTCAAACTCTGAAATCAGCATTAACAAAGCACCAATAATGCTGAATAAGAATTTTTAAATAGGCTGACCAATATGTCTACCAACAACTTACTTCTCTTCTCTTCTTCTCTTCCTTTGCTTGTGATTTCATCTCAGCAACTTCAACACTATCTGGTTTACGCCTTCGCATAAATAAATCATGATTACCAACACAAAGACCAAGAATCTAGAAACAAAATGAAAAAAACAATTCACTGATTAGATGAACTGATTACAATACCATTACCTGTAGAAGACATAGGCTACATATTATTTTTGAAGCAAAAAAGTAAGGATGCAATATTCTAGAAACACTCAAATGGTCCCAGATAGACATTACTGCCTACATTTTTTAAAGATTGTATTGCCTACTCTTAATACTTTTTTCAGATCAGCTGTAGAATCAATCTACCAAGCTGTGAAGCGATGTTCGAGATATTTTTCGACGAATCCCTACTATTTGAAAAAGCGCACATGCAGCAGCATTGCAGCTGTATGATAAGTACTAGAAATAATATTGACAATAGAAGTAGTGTATCGCAGATTCCCACCTGCCGATTTATTTTACCATCAGGAGAAACAAACTGAAAATTGTGAGATTTGCGGTCAACTGGAAGGATGATGAACTGCAACAAAAACAAATTAAGCATTCAATATAGAATAGCTGTAACAAAATTGGAGGGAGTTCACTGAAGACACTAATTGACAAGTTATCATGTTATTAAATAAAGCATTTGTATTTCTGATAGGAAAATGTGCAAGGCACACAACAAAAGCATATGTATCTCAAGACTTGGCCCTTCTCAAACCATGTGAGGAGCCACTGCTTACAAAAACATAGAAGGTAGGCTACAGGCTCTCTCCATAGCTAGTTTATTGACAATTAGATGGATATAAATTTGTTTTGAAAGCATGAGACATGATGCCCCGAATGAACCTAGCTTATACATTTAAAAGAAAATGGAGTTTTGACACAATATTTTAAAGAGAATAAGAAATATGTTGGAAGCCAGAAGCTACAGTGTAACCCGCTCAAGTGCAAGTCAAAATTGCAAGCGATTTTCATTGTAATTATCCAAATTTGAATCAATCTGAACTTGCTTAACAAGGACTTGACCACAAAACTATACATTTTATTTTAAATAAGGGTTGCAGGTGAGTGGGAATTTCTCTTATTCGAATTGCAGTTTAGCGGGTTACACTGTACTACTATCCTAAATTAATTTGCAATAGAAAAGTAGAAAAAAACAGAAACCTCCTGAAACCATTCAAGTTAGTGACGACACCATAATTGTGCAAAGTGCAAACAAACTGCCCAAATGCACTTTTGATAAATAAAATTAAATGAAAGCTTAATTAAAACATGGATTCCAAGACATATTTAAACAACATTTTTTAGTCAAGTCATTGGAAAACAATTATAGATACCTAAAATTCACCAAAAAATCTCAGAAGTAAAGTGCATAGGATATCAAATCTACCCATGTAGCTTGATCTAGAAAATTTACCTTTTTATTAACAAATGAAATATGTCTAGTTTCACTCCATTGAAATGATACTTGAGGTGTTAGCTTGTTGCCTTGGTCGTAAACACTGATTCCAGTTGAATGAATACCAAGAAATAACTCGGTTTGCTTCTTATTCTGAAACAAAATAAAAGAGGAAATTATTATGATGCCATACCGTAATAGTGGCAAGCATTTAATAAAGATAAATGTTGTATTAATCGAAACAACAACAGGTTAAGTTTGCAGAAACACTAATTTGAGAAAAAAACCTATCTAGAATATATAGGCCTATGCTTCCTTATTTCCAACCTTTCTTGCAAATTGGTCTTAAAGAATAGGGCTAGCAGGACGTGACATACAGTAAATGACAAAGTTGAGTATTCTGTATTTTAGACTACCTTGGAGATAACTTTGTATAATGTATAGAGTAGCTGAATAATGATAGTAAATTGTGTATCCAGCTAGGTGTGAATTAGCAGTAGTTGTAACTTGGAGATCAAACTGAGTCTTACAAAATTTGAAATCATACAACTCAATACTTGCACAAGTACGCTACTGCTTATGAAAACTGATTTAAATATGTTGTCTGTTAAATGAAGAAACTCTAGGTGATTTGATATATTCTATCTGCCTAGATGAATACAGGTGAGTTTCTCAGTTTCCAGTGCAACACCTAGGCCTACAAGTCCATGCAATTTGCTACTTTCAATTGTGTGGAACAAGTAGCTGAAATCAATAGGCAAAGAAGTGCAACTTGTGTGCTGTGAGAATGTTGGCGTAGCAAATATTATTATCAAAGGGCTGTTTGAGAATAGCTCACACAAAATAAGTCACTGCTGTGGTGCTGTAGATTAAAACATCGGCTTAGAATCACTACGAGATGTAGCTTGAGATATGAACATGATTCATGAAACAAAGATTGCAAATCGAGCACTCTGCCTAAGCATCACGTTTGATTTATTCCAAGGCTATTTCCATTAAAATCTTCCCTTATTTTCAAGATTTATTGCAAGCTTGTACCTTCAAATAGCTTCTTAACTGTTTGTTGCATAAAACTGACGTATCCTCATTGCACTTTTCATATTAATTATTTGCATGTGAAATAATATTTTCTCTCTTTTCATGATGATCATCACAATATAATGTAGAAAATTTTGATTTGATAAACATTAAGTAATTTTCTTGTTGAAAAAGCAATGTATGAGAGCGTTTATTATCCACACAAAATTTAACTTCTGCAACTAGCACATCATTACTCACCTTAATTTCAAAATAGCTAATTCCGTACATTTCCAAGTCTTGTGCAATTTTCAAATATTCTAATTCAGCCTCAAATCTGAAAATTGTTATGTCAATAACCGTAGAGATTAAATAAAAATAGAACAAGGCTTTTGATTTGATAACGAGATTAAAGTGCTAGTTACAATTTGTAGGTTCTATTAAATAGTACTAATTCAGAGTAAGATATAAGGAGCTTAGGATAGACGTAGACCTATAATTGATTAGCAAAAAATAGATGATTTATATCATCAATATTTCTGTTGTATTGTGTCAACACAGAGTGAACATAACAAAAATGAAATCAAAGCAATATCAATCTGATGCTTGCATCAAATTTCGTGCTACCCTTCAATACAACACTAGGTTACCAAGTGAATTGCTCATCTCAATTGATATTTCAGATGAAATACAAGCTTTTGGTTTTTAGGCCTACTAGCTGTCCACAGGTGTTGAACACTTTTTCTGTTATTCTATTGTGAGCTCAACTACTATAGCCTACATATGAGGAAAATAGTTACAAAAATTATAGTTCTACTTTGAGGTAGAACTTGTGGTTGTAAAATACAAAAAATATTGCTACATCATGAGAGTTTGAAGGTGAAAACAGACAAATACGAATATCAGGACTTATAAAAGTAGATCAATTTTTCATTACCTGCTTAAGCCATAATGATCAGCATACCACGCTAAAATGCGTTCTTCCCACATCTCCAATGTTAATTGATATTGGTCCATAACCTAGAAGGTAATTTATTTATTTACTATTATTATTTTTATTTGTAAATTTGTTCTCATGCTTAAATTTTAACAGTTTTGGTTGAGAAAGAACACTTATAGCTTGAAAACAAAAGAGCAATCCCTACCCGTTGTGGAAGTAATCTTTCAGTGGCAGAAAATCCTGGTGGGTGTGCTTCTTCGATATAATCCCCATGCTGCCATAAAAAGTATTTTGCTATTAGAATTATAATACAGCTGTTGGTAGTGAAAAAGAAGACGTACAGTAATTATTAAATGTCTGGATGCAATGCATAGCTTCGCCTTATTCCAGCATTATCTCTCATCTAATGGCATAGGCCTATAGAAGATCAATTGATTTGAATAATTAGGAATCACTATGATCTGATTAAAGTCAAAAACGCTAAAGGTTTCCTGAAAAAGCTATAACAAACTCAGAGGGAATCCCCAGAGCTCTATAAACTAATGTCTCTATAGTGAGATTGATATTGTCCCCAGAGCTCTATAAACTAAAGACTTGAAAACGGGGTGCATTTTAGAGACCAGTAGATTTTTGCAACTGTTTGCTGCATATAAGCTAGGGGTTCATACACAGTAGGCTATCAGCAGAGGGTAGGAACATCCTTATAAGCAAAACTACTGCCAATCTTTAGGCCTTGATTAGCTAGCTTAGTTAACAGTTACCCTTGTTAGATTTTTTGTTAAAACATTGCTAATCCATACATACCTCAGCCTGTAGTCCATATGATGCAAGTAGAACAGATGCTTCTGCTGGACAGTATATATCCATACTCAGTATTGATTTCTTGACTTGTAAGAATATAAGGTGCTGAGTCACTTCCTGTAGAATCTCTTCTTCAATATCTTCGGGGTAGAACTTGAGTCTCAAATGAAGACGGTACACACCCTGCTTATTCTTTTTAATTTGTTTCAGAATCTGAAAGATGCAATGTAACAAATATGGTAGATATTTTTTTTAAATTGAGTGACACAGCCTTATCTTCATGTTCATAATAGATTACATCTAGTCTTGGAAGATAGGATGAATGCAATTACAATGTAGAATTTGAAAACAAATCTCTGTTTAAAAATGAATTTTGAATGCTGAGGAAACAGTAAACTATTAAAACCATGCATAAAATGGCGAGGCACATAAACTAGAAATATCGCATTTCTGGCAACATTCATAAATTTGTTTCATCACCTTTTTGTCATGGTCAAGCCATTGGCCAAGGTCATTTGCACCATCATACTGTAAGCCAAAGTACCATGTTTCTCTCAAACCAATTGTCTTACAAGTTGCTTCAAAAACTTCTTTACCTTTTACATTTTCCTACAAGATAAAAAAGAGAGAATACAGACTTTGTTTTACTTACGCATCAAATGAAATTTGTAACACTTCAAATTTGGTCGCTAGATATTGATTGGCCAAGCGTCAGGTGGACATGTTCCTATATCGGACTTTGAATTTAGAATTGTTGAAAAGCTGCAAAATATTTATAATGTAAACAAAAAGCTCTTTACAGTAATACATTGAGTTGAAAACCTAACAATACAATCTTGTACAGCCCTGATTTACAAAAGCAAATTTCTACTGAAGATGTTTATGAAATAACGATGAGGGCATGTTTTGAATTTTTCAAAAAATTGAATTTATTATTCAAAATACAAATAAAAGTTTCTTTGGAAAATATTCTGGTGCAAAATAAAAGATAGCGACAAAAAACTACAAGTAGTTGTGGACAACGTTTCCACATAATCCATGGTGTCATTTTCACGTCAAAGAAAGTTAAATAATGCCTACAAATGAGATTGACAAACAAAAATATCATCGTAATTGCTGTTTTCTTCAATCTTCGTTTTTTTGGTTTTGATTATAGCTTCAGAATAGTTCATGAATTGGGAATTGAGCAAGTGTCTTCTCTCATATCAAATTTGAGTTGTTTTGAAATCAAGAGCGAACTACAAACAGTCTGAATCAATTTGCAGAATTCATGAGTCACGTTCATCTGATCAAGATTCAAAATTACTGAAAGTTTGATACTGCAAAGTTTTAAACTTGTATTACTTGTATTACAAATCAAATGTCACACTCGTTGCTGTGCAACATGGGCTCATGTCACCACGAGATTAACACAAGGAACCTATCTGCTCATTATTTGTATGCCTTTGTGTTCTCCTGGAGTGCCTCCCGTGGTGACATAAACCTGTGTTGCACGGCAATGTGTGTGACATTTATTCAATATGTCAAGTGGCAAAAAACATTGATAGACCAACCCTACCAAATGAAAGATGCCTAACATACAGAAGGCCTTTTAGCGTATCACTCAAATTAAGTGAATTTTAATCCAAATTTGCTATGGGGAAATATATCAATATGTTCATGTCAACATGTAGGCTAGCGTATGCGTTTGCGAAGGCAATTCCATGATAAAAGGAACACAAAGATAAGATCTAACTTCATCAATTTCATGTATATACAAAAGTCTTTGCTTCTCACTTTGGCCTACACTTGCAAGTTGAGAGGCATCAGCCCATCAGTACCAAGCCTCTTAACAAGGTAGGTTAGGTGTGTGTTAATAGTGGAATTTTCAGAGTAGAAATTGCTCACCTGCATTATTTTGTTTCAGAGGCACAAATATTTGCGAAGAATATAGTCTGAACATTCAAGCAATTAACTTGGGCCGTGAGCTCACAGCTAGAAAATCATGTTGGGCAAACTATTTTCGTTGTGTTTTTAGTATAAAACACCAACAAAACCATCACGAGCTAGGTAATACCCATTGCCTACTAGAACAGCAGTGACTTGAGCAATTATTCCATGCACAAAATATAAAGTGGATTCATTGTTGAGAATCCAAATGCATTTGCCAGCCTTCAGAGTGCTCGTTGAATTCAACACAAATCGTCAAATTCAGTAACACTGTAAATGCATAAAGCTACCGGATATCACCAGATGTAATGAAACAAGATTTGGTGTACATCTATTGTTAAAATATTACTAAACTGCGAACTTAATTTGAACACACCTTGAAGGGGAACTCAAATTCTGTATGACTAGTGGACACTTGAATTCTCACAGTCTTTTTACGGAACATCGCTGTTTATTCGTTGCAGAATCAACTTTCATGTCGTAAACAGCATCACATCAACAGCAGTATATCCTTTCAAAAATAATTTGATAACTTTAGCCGAACAAATATGATGATTTGATATAACTACGGCAGCATCACCAAAGTTGCAGCTTCAAGAACTCGCCATAAAGTCTTGCAAAGTAGAAACGTCGTTTTGAATAATGTTGTGTCACTTTGACTTAGTGGTAACGATTGTGTGGTTTGCTTGACATTTAAGTGAGTTTGGCACAGTCATTGAAATATTTTCGCCAAAGGAGACAACAATTCAGCAATTTATTATCAGTCGTACAACAACATTTCCGACATTCCAGATTGGCCTCTCTTCCTGCTAACCTCTCTTTTCAAATGCATCCCTTCATTTTGTATGTGAATCTCCAGTTAACTGGAGTGGGATGGGAAAATCAAGACTACGTGGAGAATATTTTGTAATAAAAAGAATCAACGAATGATTGTGAAATTTATGCTAAGTTCCATGTTTTGCTCCACAAATGATGCGCTATCTGTTTTGGACTTAACAGAAATTCAAAACTTTGAATGGGCTAAGGCAAAGATTGAACATTCTGTAAAGACCCGTGAACAAAGCAATAATTGCAAAGTTTACCAGCCTTGAATAATGGCCAAACAAAATAAAGATCCGGTTTAGAAAATATACTCCTTCGCTCTTTGCAATTCATATGCATTCAATCTGTAGGCCTTTTGTATTGTTGACACTACAACATAGTATATTATGTAAGAGTAATTACACGGTCAATCGAAGATAGACAATAGATTTAACCCCATGGACAATGGATTTCAGTGAACGGTGCCAGGATAGTCTGTAATATGAATGTTTGTCGCCAGAATCTGGATTGTGTGGATTAGTCTAGCCTCTCTAGCCACAAATGTGTTACGTCCATGGGGTTTACGCCTTTATTGAGGGCTTTCTGTATGTAATTTGTCACTTTTAAGATGCAGCGATTTCTGATATTATCACTTGATTGTAGATATGAATTTTTTTTCACAATTTCTTTCGGGGGTAAAAGATGATCGTTAAATGTTTGTTAGATGTTCTAGGAGATTCCATCCACAAAGTTTTCAGACAATACGTTTGCGTGCATTTCACGATATTATGCAATGTGTATTTTCCTTATGAAATTAACTCAGCTTACTGTTTCAATTGTCTTTTTAAAAGACTCTTTTATATCTCCGTCACAATGATACTGATTTAAATCTCTACATATTTTAACCTCAATGTAGCCTACACATATTTTAAGTATATATGTTTGAAAATTTTTATAATGAAAATCACTTGAGAATGACTGGAGTTAAGATCAGTCGAAACGTTGTACGAATTTTGTTGTTTGCTTTTTTGTATCACAAAATAAGGTTCTGATAGATGAAAAATTGCAGTCATAGATATATCCATACTTAGAAGCAATTTTGTATTTCAAAAGCTTTCAATAATATTTTGCGGTGGAATACTGGGCTCACGCCAAGCAAAAGCCAGATGTATTTCTCGCAGCAGCATCGGCAATATAAAGTTACCCTGAAAAGTGATAGAGACAAAAAAAAACCTATAATTTTGAAACAATTTCTTTTTCATACATGGTTAACATGGAGACTATCTAATAGCCTGGTGTATATATCTCAGCGCCAGTGTGAAAGAAAGTAAAAGCATTGAAACGCATCTCCCATTACTCAGTTAATATATCGTATTCGCAATCAACCGAGATATACATATCATACATAGTGCGCCTTTGAAACGCTTGGAATTGAAGTACTCTAATAGAACTCTCGTGATGAGTCACACCGCAATCAAAATCCAATCTCTGTCGACAAGCTGATCGTAAAAGGCAATGTGCTCATTGCTTATGCTATTGAAAAATGAGAGGCATCGATCTCCCATAGAGGAAAATTGTGTCAACAAGCAGTTGATAATAATGACCTTCAGAAAAAAGCTTAGAATTCTTTCTTCCAATCGCTATGGATATCTGAATCTTATCAAGTAAATCTAATTTTTACCATGATTTTACTGAGCCATTATATTAATTTTGATTATAATAAAGTAAGTTAGTCGAAAGTATTCCACAGTACTCGGAGTATTTCAATATAAATTACATACAGTCTCTATTACCGCTATGCAATACGGCTCAAATCCATATAAATATCATGATGTTTGAGAATGTCAACAATGTTCCACTATCCATAAAACCATGAGAAACACATCGACGACGATGACCACCGATGCGAACTATTCTTCCAGTTAGGGTACAAATTAACAACGAAGATTGGATTTGACCTGCTGCTGATGATCTGTGGATTTCATTGATATAATCGAAAGTGATCAATCCAATTATTATTTGCCCTGCAAGACTCAATGTTATCAAGATGTCCGACTTTATAGTTCGAACTGATTCTGATGCATAACAGGAATTCAAAAAATGGCTCTGCACCCGCACCTGTGAAACAGGAATACGGTAGGTATGCATGCATCAAGATGTAGTATACTTGAAAGCTTTAAGAACTGGAAGAGAAAAAATTTGCCTGTAAATTTTGTATTCTTGGCTTTTATCAAGTCTAAATGGGATCATCTCGAGAAAGACATATCAATTGGAAATTGGAGCATGGAAAATACCGATGAGTTTCTCCTCATGTGCATGATTGGCCATAGATGAATTATTTTGGTTATTCCACCCATGATTTCAGATAGGCATAATGTCAGAGGAGTTAATGTTGATCCATAAGTCAGATGCATTTTATTGCATGGGAAGGAGCGTAAGGATATATACAATTAAAAAAACTTCATTTCTTTTCTCATTAATTCACAACCAGATGAGCATGTTCAAACTTTTTTCCGTTGGAGTGGATTTATTTGATTATTGTTAAAACACAGTCAGTAGAAAGAAGAACCTTTGTTTTCTGTCCTTCTTTCTATTGGCGAGTGGTTAAAATTTGTAGATTTTCATCTTATTAATTCTTTGCAAAAATACGTGGTTATGAGACCCGTTATGAGAAGTATTTAAAACTGAATAAGACTTTCATGAGTACATGTTCAAACTCAAATGGTAAAAAATTGAGTCTCGAGGAACAGTGTGACCGACATTCATCATGCTCTCTGATCTTCTATAACGGTATGTTATTGCATAAAAGATTTCCGAAGAAATTTCCTCTTCCATTTCATTCATGTCGCCACTAAAAGGCTTGTGGAAACAAAGGAGGATTTAGCTCTCCCTAGCTAATTGCCTCGTATCAATTGAAGTATTTGACAAGATATTTATTAAAACTGGATTTTATGCTAATTAGAGGCTGTTAAGAACATTGAAAACTGATAGGAAATTCTCCAAATATTTTCCAAAAAGAAACACCATATAATTAAGTTATGAGGCCGTTTTTTATGAATATAGCCTGCTCGCAGACTATTCTGAAATTGAAACTCCGTGAAAGAGTAGAATCTGCTAGATGGTGGCCAAAAAGCTAATTGTATCTAATATTCAAAGAGGACGTGGAAAAGTGTGTAAAAATTTGCAGTTCTGGGCAACTGATTCCCCGCCAAAAGTTTCTGGTAACGAATCACGGCCCGGGAAAGTCAATCAATATATGCAACATGGTTATTGATACATTTAACATATAACACAAACGTTCGCTCTTGGAAGATTTTTCTCTCACAGAATTCAATTTGTTTGTAAATTCAAAATTACATATACCCAGTCTTCAATAATTCCTTTTCACAATGCTGGAGGTGAACTAAAAATTGACGACTTTAATAAATTCGAGATGCTTGATGAGTACGTCACTACCGTTTACAGCAAATATAATGGAAATATTGCCAAATTCGAAGACAAGTGAAACCAGGGCAAAACCTCAATTTCTACTTTATCTAATCAAGAATACATTAAACTATTTGTTGATATTGAAACGATATACTATCAACAATCAAACGTATGTCTAAAGGTCACCTTGTAAATCAGCAGTCTGTCTGTAATGGCTACGTTTGAGTGTTGTATAAATACTGATTTCTATTGAGTTTCGTATTGAGCTTGGATTCCACGCCGCTGCTTTCTAGAGAGAGCTTTAGTTTGGATTTTGGCCAATACTACCAGGGAGAGCATGTGCCCAGAGCCTTAGGAAAAATGGGCTGCTCCACATTTGATTGGAAATTTCGTCCCAAAGAATGATTCATTTTAGATACGCTACTGGTTTTGTTTGCACTTTAATTTTATACAAATTCCACAATTATCATGACGACTCAGACAATGCATTTTCAACAAGATTTTTGTCGTTTGGATCATCGATCATTCGACAAACAACTCTTTCATTATCGATGTTACTTATTGTTCATAGACTCAATTGATTCATACCATGAATTGTTTGAATTTGGATAAAACAAACATACTGTCTTCGACAGGCTTCGACAAAAGTTGAGATATTGCAAGCTCCAGGCTTCTTTGAATTTTACACATTCTGCAAAAGCAGGCTAAGATTGCAAACAAAGAAGAATTGCATTTTGAGAAATTAAAATTTAATCAAGTTATGTTATTCTTATAATGCAGCAATTTTGTATCCATGATTGCGATTAATTTCCATTCCTCAGTGAGGGATGAGCAAGATGAATGTTCCTCATCGCCAGCGACAACATTTGAAATTAGCATCTTTTTGAAGCTCTGTGAAAAGAAAAATGCAATTTATTCATTGAGTAAATTAACTGACGATGATTTGAACTGTCACTTAAAAGAAGTCAACAAATGACTGAATATCTACGTATAATTTGTAACGATATTAACTGGTTGCTAAATGGACAAAAATGTTGATAACAGTATATACATATTATACAACACAACAGGAATGAGTTGTGATTCGATATTGCAATTTGATTGCTTGTGACGCTATTTACCGACAGCAAAGCACGGAAATTTAAAAATCACAACTACATTAGTGAAAAAAAACAAATAAAGTTTTTATGAGTTTGACACAACTCTTATTTTTAGGCATTTAACTAGAGGATTGTTTACTTTAGAAGACCTTTCGCATACTGTAACTGTGTGCCCGGGAATGTGTGCCAAAACTGCTCTTGCAATGATAAGGCTGATGGATGACTCATGATCTGGATTTGAATATTTCATTAGTTTCCTAAAATCCCGGGTCTAAAATTGTAGCTACATGTTGTTTCTCCTTCAAATCTAAATTAAAGACGCAAAAGAAGCTAATTTGTTTCTTGTCATAACTGCATCATGCTACATAAAATATAATACTTCATCCTTGTTAAACAAAGGTATTGCACCAAGTTTTGGTGTGATTTAAAATCGAAAAGAAACACCAAAAGCAGGACCGAAAGTCATGCAAGAATCTGCTTGCATCATGTTAGTCAAAATTTAGCCGTCATCGAATAGAGAGAATCTAGAGAATCAATGCAGGCTGTGG
>JANVCG010078334.1:0-16596 GCA_025505365.1 Haliclystus inabai
CGCAACCCTTGAAGATAGAGTACTGTGCTTATCACTTTTTGGTAACTTGCAACAATAAGAGTTTAAGAGATAAAGTCAAAGTGAAAGTGTTTTGGAACGTAAATGTGAGGTGATTGATCAAGACACAACAACATTAAAAAAAAAAACTGTGGAGGATAACATTTCAATGCATTGCAAAAAGAATGACAATTTTGGAAATCTGAAGGTAGGAAAGAGTTAGATGTGAAAATAATGCAAATTACATGTTATTAAGAACAATTCTTACCAGCAATCAAGATTGGATCTTAGATAGACCAACATTCGACAGTGTTGACAATGAAAACTGGCATTATATTCTGTAATAGGAAGTTATGAAGACCCACCCTGATACCCTCACAATGTACAATAGAAAAGAAAAACAATTTGTTCGTACCTGTTAACTGTAAAATCAAATAACAATGAGCGTTTGCATGTCACTGTTGTTCCACTGGATTGACTGGTCTGAATCTTAGTCTGCAAGCAGTTTAACATCAGCTACCCAAATTTTTCAATGTTGTTGTCATATTGTTTATACGGCATGGTTTGACTGTACATTGATACACGTGGCATAGATTCTTTACTGAAACTTTGATGAGCCTCCGCACTTGTAGAGATAAAACTCAAAGATCGCATAACTGTCAACCCCCTCCCAAAGCTTCAATTATAGTAAAAACGAAGCATGTAACAAATCAACATTTATAGAGAAATACAGGTAATAATCAACTCTTGCCTTTTATGGTCGTTTCAGGCTTAAAATGTGGTGCCACAATTTTTCAAAATGCACTTCAACACGTGTGTTTCTTCAACAATTTTCAATGGCAGCAAACTCTGAAACGTGAACATTCAACAACTGTGCCGCATACAATATCCTTGAGCAAACAAAGTGACATGAAGTACATTGAATACTAGAATAGAAAATAGCTTTTTGAAGTCAATTTGTGATGATTCAAAAAAAACAGCGACATGTATTCCTTGCTGGTGCAAAATAGAATAGCCACAAAATTTCAAGCAATTGTTCAAGTCTCTTTCTGTACTATTAAGGAAATAGCGCAGGTAACACTTCACTACTTGAAAACAGGCAGACTAATTACTATTTGATTAAGCCAGGTAATCGACAAAATGGAAACTTTACCAAGATTTATAGTTACTTTTGCAGTGCTTCACATTGAATCTTCAGAAACTTCAACACGGTTTTCAACTTTTCTCAGGGTATAGGCTACTTTTGGAATCTCTCATGCCACAAACACAGGCTATTTTCAACGTATTGAAAATAGTTCTTTATCCTTGGTCTTTTAAAATGTAGGTTATCTTCAAGAAATAACAGTAACATTCCCTCCACCACAATTCTCAAATGGTCCAACTACCTTAAACTGATCATATATACATTCGTAACTTGGTTAATATCCCCTTGGACAATATCCCACCTTGCTTGATATCCCAATTGTATTAGAGAATGACGATTACCATCTTTACATAGTACACACATGCAGAAAACTTGATTCGAATACGAAATCTTGAATGTTCAATATAGAATGATTTTAAGGACCTGGAAGATTTTTGCTCAAATTTCAATAGCGAGAAGACCAATATTCGAAATTTATTCAGGTGGGAAAATTGAAATCTGGATCAAAGAATTGTCTTGAAATTGCTTTATGACTTACGCAATAAGCTCTAAAACATTTTGCTGTCAAAAATACTAATAAATCAAAACAAAACAATGGCCCACTTCAGAATCAACAGGTAATAACATTTGTGGAATGCGCTTACCAGAATTGAAACAGTCTGACAACGGTTGATTCACAATTTGAAAGTAACAATCTCAAAAAAGTTTTTTATAAGCCATCACATTGACAATACCGTAGTGCTGACATCTGAGAAGGAAAATACAACCAAGAGACACGGATCCCTGGTACAAGATCTACGCGACATCAACTATAGAATTAATGCTTGAACTTGGTCAATTGCCATCATGCTTCGTTGAATATTCAAATACAAAAAATCCCATACTGCTTTTGATGTTTCTTCTAATAAGAGAATATCAACGAAACAACCAGCAACATTAATTACTTCCTATGATTATCTCATGACTTACTTACATACTATGATTATCCACAACACAAGTATGTACCTCCTTGAGATCAGTTGACCTTTTCATCTACAATGCACACCTTCATGACAACACAGTTTGTTCATAACTTTCTGCATTCTCCTAGACTTGAATTGGCTGAGTGAAATAATAATTACTTTTTTTTTCAAACCACAGGTAGCTTCGTCAAATCTTTTTCTTTTCAATCAAAGTAGATTTTCAATATTGCTATATCCAAAAAGGAATTGAGCTGTGTTCACTGCTTTCTTTGAGGTTTGGAAAATGGTGTGATTCATATTGGAACATTGAGGGTAACTCTCTTCAATCTTTCCAAAACGCATCCTAACTTAAATAAAAGGTAAGAATAACCAACAAACCCTTCCCAGAATCCTACAGATTATGATTGTTACCAATATAGCAAAGCAGGATATACGTTACATATCAGGACAGGGCAGATCACAGGTCAATAATCTGCATTACCAAAGGTCTAGAAATGCCCTTTCAAAATACATACAATTCGAAGCACTTGCACTTTACCAATATTTAGACAGTGACTTTTCCATTGATGATCAATCAAATTGACTCGACATTCATTACCTCAAAAGTTCAACTTGCAATGCTGCTGTGAGTTCTTTTTCTCAATCAATCTGAAAACACCTTTTTTGGCTCCAAAACAGTAGGACAATCTGTAAACAAAATGTTAAAACTCCTTCCTTCCCCTACTAAAGATGTGATCTATCATTTCATGTATAATTACATTTTGATGCATCCCATTGACTTGAAATTAGAAAAGTGGAATGACCATTCAAGTGAAACACTACTCTGATTTGAAATTTTCAAACAGTGCGCAACTGTTCTTCAGGGAAAATCAAACAGCATTAGATGGCCTGAATCATGTACAACAGCAAGTACTGTTACAGCTACAGTCATCTTTTGAAGCATGAAGTCAACTTTATCAAAGAAAAATCTCTTTCAACTATTTGGAACAATCCGAAAGTTTAAGATTGCTTACATTTTCACAACACATCCTGAATAGGGGCACAAGTTCATTCAAATTTTTCAGTCACTTACAGTATCTGCTTTCAGTTTGAAACTTGCAACCAGCAAACATCTTCCTACATTGCAAAACTTTTTCAGAATGAAAGTCAAAGTATTGCTGACCATATATCCTGGATGAACATTATGGCAATTTATGTCTTTTCCAAAAACAATTCTCCCTTGAATGCTTGGTTACTGCCAATTTGAATAAAACTATCTGAATAAATGTGAGAACTACAAACATGCCCTTCCAAGAAATAGCCAAGTATGACTCTCTTGCAAATGAAACTAGCCAAACTTGAGCCAAAGGGGTGATTATTCTTAATTCAAAGTGCTAATTAATAGTCAATTTTGAAAGATGGGTCATCCATGTTGTAAAGCCTTGCATCATTTTTTCAAGTATCAGATTGAAGACACTAACTCTGTAAAATTCAAAGCCTTTACATATTTCTGTAGTTGTTCTGCTTTTAGCCCCAACACGATAATCTTTAACAGAAAATAGTTAAAACTCTCCCCATATTACGACAATCAATGATGGTGTAGCCATGTCGTAAGACAACAAATTGAATTTCTGCTTCTTTAGCTGACTGACATTTGCAAGTGTAAACTAATAAACAGCTCTAAGCAGATTTCATATAACCAACAAAGTTGAAGATGAAGAGTGAAATAAAGGCTTATACCATGGCAAAATATGCATTAACAGTTATCAGTCGCAGTTGAGTGTTTACTATTACACCAGAGTTAAAAGCCCACAACATGCAGTGACACGAGATTCAATAAATGCAATCCAACCATTTTGATTTAGACAGGTGATGCCAGTATTACCATTCTATGAAATAAGATACAAATGAATGCTGCCCTACCCCTGAAACCAAAACCAAATGAATGCTTGTGCATGTGTGCAGATAAGGATGAACTTGCAAATCTTGAACAAATAACAGAGGAGTATTCCTACCCAAATTCACGCAAAGTGTATATAGCTTGATCTTTGTGAATGGTCAGGCTTTGTATCATTTGATTAACAAGAGAGAAAATACCCACTAAAGTTTTGTTTCATCCACCACTAGCAATGTAAGCTGTTTTTGACTTTACATTTAACCAGATAACTTCCAGGTTGTTAATTTCGCAATTCTTTATAGCAACAAAACCTAGTCAAGTGTGCTCTTTTTGAAATAGCATCACTCTAGCGTGACTTTGCATTGGTGGCATTGACAGTCTGCAATAACAAGGATACAAAACATTCCCCTCCCACCCCGTTTGACGAATCTAGTGTAATAAAACCTACAGCAGTAATAGACTCTTGAACAAACTGATGTAAAAATTCAGGTTAGTTGAAATCTGGTTTTCATTTACACACATAGTAGATACTTGATTGACCATTACCTCAAAAATAAAGAACAGGGAAAACAGAAGCCTTGCTTTTTAACTATTAACTTCAAAAAAGAGCTTGGATGTGAATGTCAGTTTGCATGTGCCAATTTGAGGAAGAGAATCAACCACATATGTGAAACAATTGGATTGATACAAGAAGTATATTGTTCTATGTTCTTTTAAAATGCGAAATCATTATTTTACACTGTGAAACAGAATTGTATGACGGGGAAGGGTAGTAGAAACTCATTCTAACCGGTTTTTACTAACAAAAAAAGTCACCTGATCTGATTTGAATGTCATCAATTCCATGCTCCAATGAAATATTACGTCATGATATCATTTGATTATATAAACATTGACAAAGCTGTTATTCACAAAGTGGTAGGGAAACAGGAAGGTTTGGTAGATTTGATGCTTTCTGGAAATAGATGTTACAAATAGCAAAAATGCAAATGGCAACTTTTTTTCTGTTACCTGCTGTTATTTTCGGAATGACCCTTTGATATCAATATTTCATTAGAAAATTCAACCATTGTTCACTTGAAAAATGCAATAGAGCAAGGTATTTCCTGAAAGGTTAGTGGTGTTCTTGCCTGCAATGATTATTTGACTTCCAAAGACACAAAATATATAGAATACAACAAGCATCATTTTCAAAGATTTAAAACACAAATGAAGCATAGAAGATGGATAAAAGAATAAGGCCCTTTTCTGTAATTCTCGATTATGTTTGAATTGGCCTTGACTTGAGTAGCATGATGCAAAATGTGCATTTATTCAAAAGGTAGAAAAGTCAAATTAGTGACAATTCTCTGTCATGTGTATATCAATTACTTGTTCAAGCTTACCGGACAATCACTGATATTTGGTCAAAAATTGTCATCGCAAGGGGATGCATTTGTGTAATACAGTAGTGTGAAAACATACCATAGTGCACGTAAATGAAAATTTGTGAGAACAACAGTCCTGAAATGCAAGCTGTAAACACATTTCCTTTCGACACACAAACAAGAAACAACAGATGAAACAATAGCTCTTTTTCACTTACGTCATGTTACTTTTGGCAGACTGTTACAAGCCTATGGCACCTTCGAAATAGTTGGCAAAAAAATCCAGATACTAACATTGATTCATCACACAAGATTAAAAGTTATGTTCGCACATTTTGATCATTTGATTGCAGGACAAACTTATATAAAAGCACTGAACGCAACAAAGCCACATTCCATAAAAATAAAAATTCACTGTAAGTGATAAACTATTATAACACCGTCGTCAATCTAGCACAAGGTTAATAGTCTGCAATTTAGCACCACTACAAGGTTATATTAAAACAAACACTCTCAAAAGCTGGCTCAACTAGAAGTAAAATTCAACAGTTACAGTACCTTCAAATTGTTCCAAAGCACATATAATCCAACAACTGATTTATATATTCCTCCAGTGCCATGTTATGAAACCTACATGAACCAGCAGCTTTGGCTTTCAAAAAAAATTCAACTTCAGATCACAGCTTTGCCACTACATTTAAAATACTTGTACATTCCTCTCCACACAAAAAGAACTCTTATTATGCAGCAGCACCAATTGCAGGATATATATACAGTGACAAACCAACGAAACATCCAACAGTTTGGTACATGCTTGGTATGCGTAACATCATAAGTGAAGGTAGGTCAACATAATTGGAGAGAATCTTTTCGTAACCTAGTCATTTGAAAAAGTGATGAACAAAGATGAACAGATTCTTTGGCTACTCCACTAAAACATGTGAAAATTTGCCAAAGCCAAGATGAGACGTGTTAGGTTTGGATTAAATGATTTACAATGTAGAAAATTGGTCTTACTTCATTTATATAAGGGCAGCCTATAAAAAACCATGAGGCAGTTAAGGGTGAAATTTCAGGAAGGAATTGAAAACACTTTTAAGAGGCGATACGAAAACTTTGGCTTCTTGGAAATTGATTCAGGTGATGTACATACAAAATAGAAAACTATGCCAGATGTTTTACATTCAAAGACTGTTAACTTAACTGTAAGGTAGCGCAATTTCAAGAGAAACCTTACCGATTTGCTTGCAATTTACCATGTGCTGATCAGATAAGAAGTAGTTTGCATTGCAACAGTCCCTTCCTTTCCGGAGAGGAAATTATCATCATTGCAAAGGCTCTTGGAACTGTGTGACTCTTCCTGGTTCCATTGTAATTGACACCTCCTAGATGGCATTGGGAATACAACAGCATTGCATTCGAGGGATTCTTCGGATCAAATTTCAAGTTGAAAAGCTAAAAAGCAAATTGATGGGGAGGGTGGCATGGGTCTGTAGGGGCTATACATCGATTGACATGCATTAAAACAAATTTTCAAGTTTTAACATCAACAAAATAATGATACGATGACTGCCTGTATGAATCTTAACGTGTATTTGGTGGTACTAATTCTAGAATGCATTTTAGCTGGAGCATACACAACATAGGCATGTCATAACAACGTGAAAGTGCAAATCACATGTGATTAGTTAGACTCAACATTCTTAATTTGTCTGACCTGCCAACACTCACGACACTCCAATCTCTATGGCAGCAGATGCAACAGTGGTACAGAATGATAGGCAAAATATTGGTTGAATCACAGCAGGGACTGCATGATTTTTCTTCAAATGCTTTGTACTTGGTTTAATGTCTAAAAATTGAGAAGCAGCATAGCACGCACATCCGGGCAGTAAAAACACATTTAGAATTACCTGGTTGAGCTGAGTTAGAAAGTTTGTAGAAACCATTTGGATGTTGATCAGCACACTTATCAGTGCAAGTTACAAGACATCCAAACTACGGACACCATCGTATTCAAATTGTTATGACAAGAACGTTTCTCACATTCCACTACTTCCAGAAAACTATCAGTTGAGTTTCTAGGTATCACATAATTTGCTGAGGTGGGGGCAGTTGGAGTTGTGCAACACCATTAAAGGGTTTTAAAGTACTAATTTGCCACACCGCTATAGAGCTCAGAAAGATAGATGAATAATCAACACCCAACCCGATTACCCTTGCAATATAATCACGGAGAAAAGTACTTGTAATACTTGCTTGCATGCACCGTTACCGCTGTAGTAGCTCTAATGAACCCTGATACGCATTAAAAAGGCACACATCTTTGTGATTTGATAATGAAGCTTGTAAACTTGAAATGATGTCTGCAATTAAATGAAGAATTACCCCCACTCCATGATGCAAAAATCAGATAGGAGAAAGACGTCCGAAGCTTTCAGCTATGGGTTACTGCCCGACTCGAGAAAAGTAAAAAATATGAAATTCTTGATGAGACTTGATCGTTTTTTAGAGTCTTTAATGCCTTTGAGTACATGTTTGATGATTGGATAATATTTGGAATAGGACATAAAACACAATGTCACAACAAAACTAATCTGACTTGAAATTTCTTGGCAGCAAAGTGATACCTGTTTCATTGAAGGAACACTGCTTTTTTTACCACTGTCTTACTGTTGTGAGGGGATGCATTGTGTGTACAACAGTCATTAGAAGATGGGATGCCATTTGCTTACCAAATTCGCAGTTCACATCTTTTGGAATAGTTCATTGGCAGACATGTTCTCCTCAGTCTTGGTTTACACCATTTTCCCACAAATTCACAACTGAAACAGCAAAACCAGCTTAATAACCCTCCCCCCACCCACACCCAACGAATCAAAGCATTTCATTATTATCCTAGTCCTTTTCATTTCATCAGATCATGGTAATCAACGGTACACAAACAAAACTCTATATAGAATATTTGTTTATTACTTCTTAAGTTAAGTATTGCATAAAAGAATGTAAACCAAAATTAACTTTCCTATTAAGATATATCGCATGGATTCTCTAAGATACCCAACATTGTTTTTATCAATTTTTAGGCATTACATAGTAAAATCTGTGATTTTTGAATTCAACTACAGAACTACAAAAACTCAACAGTACCTCTAAGCCAACCAATCTGTAGCACTTCAAAATTTTTTACTTTGTTGACAACACGGATCTGGAGTTTGCTTACATCATAACCTAGGGTGATAGGAAATCATTTGATAGCATGTCATCTTTACTTCATACCAGAGTACCATACCATTTTCTCTGGCAATATTATCGCCCATTTTATATTTTTTCTAGAGTATTCAAAAAGCTTCAGGGATGTCCCTTATTTGCTTTTAAGATAAAAATAAAGATAACAGCTTCTTCTGGCCATTGAAGTGGTTTGATTATGATAAATGATAGTTAGATGACATCAAATTGTTTGCTAGTTGAGAGTGATATTTCATCACTTGATATTATTGGAGTGATCATTTTAAAAGAAATAATAATTTGAAATTGAATAGTGATAACTGATGCAATCAGCTCACTGTAGTGAAGAGAGTTGATTTGATATAGAAGAATGAAGCAAACCTCAAGATGGAAACATTTGAACAGCTACATGTTTTAGCTTACGGTTACCAGTTTTGTTCCAATTCAGTGGATCATGCCAAACTGAAGGCTTGGATGCTGTGGTTCTGCTGATGGACTACACGGCATTTAGGATTATGGATATGAAAGCAGTTTGAGATGTAGGAATCCCAACCCCCTTCGTATTGAAGTCATAGCTCCCTTTCATGGGATGTTACACAGCCCTCATCAATAGTTTCTCACTCAGTATGAAACGAAGCGCACAAGTGTGAATTCATATTACTGACATTATCTGTATACCAAGGATTCGACGTACAATAAATGATGGATGAAACTGGAAAACTAGAACATAGTTAATTTCCCACCCAATTACCCTGATATCAATGATGCAAAAATGAATAAAATCGTACCTTCTCACAAAGAACTTTTCCTTTTCAAAAGTATAAATCTACATTTAATTTTGAAGTCTTGAATAATCTTCAATTTTCAACATGTAATACTAACTTCAATAAGCTTTCACTTTTAGTCACATCCCATAGCCTGTGTCATGTTCTTTAGACTACACATCTAGAAGATTTACATATTTGGAAACAAGAACAGTTTGAAAAGAAAAGCTGTTGGTTGAAAAGGCAGAACCTGACATTGCCATGTAAGGCGACTTGAAATGTTGTAAGTATTGATGTAAGGAGAATAAATGAAATCTTAACTGTTACACCCTTGTTGCAGAGTAACAAATTGTCTTCCTTTGTTAGTGGGCTTTGCGTTACACATCAGCCTGCTGTTGTCCATAATTGACCATCCTTACAAGAGGACAGCTGCAAGAGGCGCACAAGAAATCTAGCACTTTCTACCACTCATTGATTAGATTTACCCCTCGTAAAACAAAAACATCTTCATCCAAATGCCACTTGACCACTAGACAATGAAGAATACTTTTAGGCTATTTCCATTGAACTTCTCTGTATTCAAATGTGAATTTGCTATCATTTTGTCTCCAGTGAACGTTGATTAAAAGATATCATAGCCTTAAAAGGGTTTTAAACCTTGCTGGCATAGGTGTACGAAGTAACTAATTCTTGAACTTCTTGTAAAGGTTAAGAGTGGAGGAGCCCTACATTGTCTGTAGCAGCTTACAACTGTAACGAATAGAAAATACTGGTTTTATAGTTCCTGCTAGAAATGCAAATGATTAAATTAAAGTCAAACGGTTGTACCAAGAGTGAAAAATGTTTAGTAAGAATACAAAATTTGTATACCAGACATGTAAATGATCCTTGATTCAGAATGTGATAATAAGAATTAGGATGTGTGTGTATTTTATGCAAACAGCTTTGACTGGTAAAGTCAGAGCAGCAAATTTGTAACCCTCCATGTCAAAGTTTGACACTATCCCCTCCCACCAATTACCCCCACACCATTGTCTGTTCTGCCGCATATCTACAACTTCAAAGCTAAATAATAAATTAATTATACAGCTACACTACAATTATATGGCAATATTACCATGCTTTTGAAGTTATGCAATATACACTAGTTATCATAAGTGTTGATATTCATTTATAGCATTTGATTCATTTATTTAGCTTTTATCCATTTTGTATTCAAAATTGTTTTGGTAAAGCTATTATACACAAATATCACACATTACTCATCCACCTTACCTGTATGGTACCATGTCGACGTGCAACATATGACTGTCAATTTGGCGATGCATCGTTTGAATACAGTACTTTCTGCACCCTTCAATGCAAAGCAGGAATGAACAAGTGAGAACACTATCAGATGTTCTCTAATTTATGGAAATGTTCTGATTCCCCATAACACGTTCGTATTGATACTAGAGCACACAGATACCTTGTAGATAAAACACAGACCATGAAATTCAAGCACAATTTTATGAAATTTGTTTCTTTCGACAAGCATACTGTTCACCTTTACGTGACAAATGATCAGAATGGCCAATTGTCAAGTTATATGTGAAATGAACGAGTATATTATTACAATAATGCTATACTGTACTTCAAAGTTTTAAGGCGAATCGAAATATACCGCCATGGTAGAGCACAGAAGCAATTGAGTAGTTAGTTATTTGTAACAGTCTAATCATCCAACTGGGATCAATGTATACCATACCTCAGAATGCCAGGCGCATCACCATTAGACGGCCCATGCTTGCCAGTTGATGAGGTTGACAACCATCACTTCCAAAAAGGAATAAGACAAAGTCGTCAGACAGCATATTTCACTTACGTCTACTTTTATACGTTACGCATATGGCTTTCACAAAATGATGTGTAATATCACCTGGTTGGTGAACAACTAGTCACTGATCTGACTTCACAACGCTGTCAATGTACTTTTAATTTCCTTGAGCTGGAGCCAATCTGTGCTTTGAACGATTTTAAGGACTCAAGCTCAGCATACAATCGTCCTTGATTGCAATAAGATCAAACCACATTTTGGTTACATTAGCTACCAAAGAAGGCTGACCTACTATAACTTGAAATAATTACCTTGACCGCGGGACTTGTTGGGTTAAAGTCGACATGTCTTTCGTTGAACTGTGTGAGTAACAGACTGAATTGAAAACAACTCTCAACTAAAATTTTGAAATGTGTATAAATTAACTCAACACTATGCTAGTACACAATATTCAACGTTGTATTATAATCAAATCAAAATTTAGTTGACGTGTCCGGTGCAATGTATAATAAAATATATATCTATAAATATTTACTTCAATTAAGTAGCGTAAACCTCTAACGAAATGTCAAAACTATGGTCCGTCTCTTTAACAGAATACGAGACAGAGCGATTGTTTGAGGTGCGACTGCAAGACTTAGCTACAGTCTGTGTAGGGCACTCACTAAATGGAGCAGCAGATAAAGAACAATTATCTTGTTCCTCATCATACGTTCTCGGGGTAGTTCTCATTTGTTTGAAAAATGTATTCAAACCTAGTAATGCTTCTAGTTCTTCGTCATCCTCATCCTTCGTGTACTTTCGGTTTTCGTAATTGGCTGGCGTTTCCATCACGATTTGTTTCTTGGTTTTTGTTGAATATTTCTTGTTAGTTCTACGACGTTTTCTGCTACTATGATTTAATATCTCTTTATTTAAAAGACCAATAGTACGGAAAAGAAGAGTATCTTTGCACATACTTGGGTGTTTCTCTCTCCGATTGGCTTTTTTCTTCGTCAAGACAGACGACAACAAAACTCTTGCTTCTTTTGCGACATTGCTACGGTCTTTCTGGCACATTACAGGCGACTCCGTTTTAAATGCGCTGATTGAAACGAAAAGACAAATAACTACAAAAGTAACTGATGTTAACCCAGTAGTTTCGATCCTAACCAGCGGATCGTTGTCTAACTTTATCCGAGTTTGTCGCTTTAAATCGCCAAGACCTTCGCCAGCAAATAAACGAAAAGAACGAAAACAACATCATGGGGAAATTTTGATAACGTCATAAGTGGTAAAACTGGTTTATTCCTGTTTGAGACTCTTACTTTTGACCAATCAGCACTTCTTCTTGCAGACACGTGATTTCCCACCATGCATCAGAGATGGTGTTGCCTAGAAACGCTGTCTTCATTGACTTTTCCTGTGACGTCACTTTTGATAAAAGACACAGCTGATTGCTCCCACGCAAACAATAACATACGTCATAGGGAGGATATATCCGATCCGATCATGATTTCGATCCTGAGCCACTCAATATAATCATTGATAGTGGTTTTGCTTGACGGTTCCTAGAACCTATAAGACACGAAGTGGGCACTTCCAAATTTAAAATATGCGAAATTGAGGAGACATCTCACACCATCACTCTCACTCTCCTCTCATGCAACATTGCTGTGCATGTAGCACGGGAAAGGATAGCGTGGTGCAACAAAAAATATAATCAATTTATGATTAACAAAATCTCATTATAAAAAATTATAGCTTTAATAATTCAGTGTGCTGTAGTATTATCTTATCCTAGTGACCAGCCTCCATCTATGACAACATGCTGGCCGGTAATAAATGAAGATTCATCTGACAAAAGAAATGATGCAAGACTGGCTACTTCTTCTGGTGAACCAATTCGACCTAACTTGTGGCGTAAAGTAGCACTCTCCAATGCCTCTTTGTAATTTGGTAATGCACCCAAACGGTCTTGCACAGAGGGGGTATCAATGGTCCCTGTTTTTCAAAAGATTGAAAACAATTCATGTCAATAAGCAAAATCATAAATTTAGCAGTTGCAAAAACTAGTTTCTATAAAGGCAAAAATGCTTGACCTATGATCAGGGCATGACGTACAGGTCAGTTCAAGGTTAAAAATGTAACAATAAGAGAGGAATAATGAAAGCAATTGTAGAAATTATCTATTTCTAACTTATCGTTAAGGCTTCACACTGATATCATGCAACTAGTTTTCAATTGCATTTGCAATCATAACAAAAAAATATTTACCTGGGCAAATGGCATTGCATCTGATGCCTTGCTTGGCATAGTCAACAGCAATACTCTTGGTCAAACCAATTACTGCCCCTTTACTTGGCCCGTAAGAAGCCCTTTGGGGCACACCTAATACCGAGGAGGCCACAGATGATAGGTTGACAATAGATCCTTTTTGATTGGCCAGCATCTTTGGTAACATACTACGGCATAAATAGAACATGCCAGTGATATTGACATTCATTGTAGTGTGCCAATCATCATCAGTACAGCTTAATAAATCAACCGCACGAACAATCCCAGCGCAATTTACAAGACCATCTAGTGTTTCAATCGTAGATGATAAACTAGTGATAGCTGCTTTATCAGAGACATCCAAATGATGGATTGAAATACCTAGTCCAAAAATTAATACATCATCATGCTCAAAGGTCATAGAGTCACATGTCAGAATTACAAATTAGGGTAATTACTGAACAAAGAACTTGGTACAATTTAATTTTCACATCGGTAGACTGCAGATAAACTTGTATTGAACATTAATTTTGTAGTCCTGAAAGTTACACAAAGACATGTAGACCAGTATCACAGTAACACAGTAACACAGTAACAATCACACAGTGTCAATTGAAACGAAGTTCGAAAGTGTATTTTACTCAAACATCAAAATGTTGAATACAGCACATACATGTCTATCTTACTTCAGTAATCTAAAAGCACATAGTGCAAATATCATGTACACTTATCAAGTTAAATATAAAACAATCACTATCGTACTTTGAAAGTGGTTATCAAAAGGTGTCATGAGCAATTCATCGACCGTCAGAGATTGACAATTGACAATGGAAGAAGCAATTTGATTCAATTATACCGTTTACGTGCTCCAATTCTTTCAATTTAGCTAAATTAACATCAGAAGCAAATACAGTAGCTCCTTCTTCTGCAAATTTAATAGCACATGCTCGCCCTATTCCTTGGGCGGCAGCGCTCACAAATATTTTCTTTCCAGCAAGTCGTTGAAATACTGTTGCGGCTGCCATCTTTCTGTGTTTGGGCTTCAATTCCGACAATTGGACTCGGGCTGGGCACGAATTGGGGTCCGCGAGAAATCTGTTACCGTCCACCTGACAAAAAGCGAAAGTGAAATCGAATGAAAACAATCACAAAGAGGATTGTGACAGTTAAGAAACCTAACGAATTTAGAATGTAATTCCAAGCATTCAGTATTAAATGTTGGCTAAAGAGAAGAGTGATCATAAACAACATATTTTCTATTTCGAGTGGGAAGTTTTAAATATTTGTGTGACCAAGAGAGAACAAATATCAAGCGTAACAAAGCAACATGTCCTACCTTGTTGACTGATAACCTTTTGTCTGGCAGCAACAAATGCCATGATTTGAGCATCAACATCAGCATTTCCAGTTAACTTGAAATTACTCATGGGTTTGTTATTTATAGATCTGAAAATGGAATAAAACATAATTATATTAATAATTAATAGTAGTATGGGCAAACAGTATAAACGTTTTTGCAATAGCATGATAATAACATACCACAATTTCATTTCGACAAAAAAGAATAATCGAAAGCAGGTTTGCAACAATTGTTAAAAGATTTACCTGCGTTCTTGTAAAAGCTGTTCCGAAAAAACGGAACGCTGCGCTAGTTCATACTGGAGATAACGCAATATATACAGTCCATTTTCAAAGAAGCATCATTCACTTCGCGATTCTCAACTGCTATAGCTATAAAGCTGTGACATAATTACCTCTCTGTTTCGCTACTTGTGTTACTCTCCGTATTACTATCATTACGTGAATGATGCAACTGGGAACTGTCATGGCGACTGCTAACAGTTAAGTTGGAGCAAGGACGATCTGAAGACTGAAAAACAACAATAGATCAGAAATAATTTCGGAATTCATAAGTAGCAATTAGATAGACAGATCAGAAATCGCATCACAACATGTGAGGCTAACGGGAAAATGAAAATCCTCACAATTGCGATTTTTCAGGACTGAAATAAAATCGGAAGTTTGCTTGCTAAATTGGGGACTTCTACCTCGCAAGGTAATTCACGATATCATTTGCGACTAAAAACTGGAAACCAAATGTCTTCAACGTCTAATCAACATGCCTGCGCCACTTTGGATTTGGCAAAATCCCGAGAAAATTTGTGAAAAATCTTGATTAGGGAAACTATACAACCTTCTGTCCGCCACCAGTTACCAAACAATGTCATTCATCAGTTTAAGCCCACATTTTAATAAAAACACATTGCTTGAGATATTAACCTGTAGATCATCATGTGTTTCCTTTTCATCAGATGATGTTCTTTTTATCCACCATTCATCAAAATCTCTTTGCATTTGAGCTCGCGATTTCTCGAGTAGGAATTGCAGATGTTCAATTTCCGTTTTCAATGCTTTTAAATCATTGAACGCATCTTTGTACCTAGAAATTATAGACGCTAGAAAATAATAGGTGTAGTACAAAAGAATTACATTTTCTCAACTACCATTTCGATTCAGAAGTCTGGTCACGGTACTCAAAATTTTAATGAAGACTGAGAGTCAGACGTAAAGGGCTCAATCCCATCACGGTGTAGTTACAAGTCGCCTTTGATGTGGTGGGCCTTTGATCTTAACATCAACCTCTGTTATCACCGTGAAAGCGGATCGAATAACTGAGAAGAGTTATCACACTTTAGTCCTGTGATGAAACATTTTCAATTGAACATAATGTTAACTGAATCTGTCTTGCGAAAAAAGTTTACGATAACTTATCAGGCTTTCCGAATAAACGATGATGATGATGAAGATATGAGACGTGAGGCTGTAGCCATGGTAATCCGCATCTTTCACTGTTGCTTTTATGATATCTTACAGATTTATCAGAAAACAGAACGTGAAACTATCCCCTAGCCTTTTTGTATACACGTTAAATGTTACAACAGTCACGATATGCTATACATTACACAACAACTCACATTTTCTTTTCGTCATCAATTGCTGATCTGATTGAGATCTCTTGTTCAGTTTCATCCTCCATACCTAAAAATACGATCAAATAACCAATCCATTAAGGTTTTTTATTGGAATAATGAAAATAAGCTAACATGTCCTTGAAGAAATCATTAGTGTTGGTTTGGTTGAAACGAGAAAGCACTCGAAAAGAAAGACAAGTATATAGTACTTCGC
>JANVCG010078445.1:1833-16593 GCA_025505365.1 Haliclystus inabai
AGATCCCTTTTTATTTTGAAATGCCTTGGCTTTGTCATCAAGGAACGCCAATCTATATTGCAATAATATCAAATTGGATAATAAACACTTGGTCTGAATTTATTTATAACTATATTGGGCAAATATAAGTAAATTTACACACTCATCTGCAAACACTTGCCTAAAAATATCCCTAGAAACCCTATAGCAACATTTGATAGTTCTTAATTATTCAATAATTGTAGTCATGTGGACAATATTTTTTAGCGTGGTCCAATCAAATTATCTGTTTGCGGATAATATTACTGTATCTTTTTAAATTTTGAATATAACTATATAATGACATTACATACAAGCCAAATCAATAAATCATTTTTATAAATTAGTGCTGCATGAAAATGTCTTTAAAAATATCACCTTTACAATAGAATCTCAAAAGAACAGAAAAAAGCAGATTTGTTAAGAAACTTCTATACAATGTTACTACTACAGTCAAACCTGTTATAATGGTCACCTCTACAAAGAAGCCGCATGTCTATGATAGCCACTCTTGCAATGTAGCTAATAGTGTTTTCTATTGAATCAACCCTGTCTATAAAGGCCACCTGCATAAAGTGGTCAATATATCTCCTTGAGAGTTCTAGCCTACTTACATGCCATTCTTTCCTAATCGATCTTGCGGAATGAGTCTGTATGTAAATTCGTTCACAATTTCAAGAAAACTGAGATTATGTGGTACTGAATCAACGTCATCAATGGCATCGCCATTTTCGTCTACAGCGTGATGTTCCAAGGCATACAATATACCCTCTCTGCAAAAACAATGAAAATTCACAATATTAGTTGAATGAATAGAAATGTAGCATTAATCGATATTGAAACAATACAAGCTGTGTTGTGATCTAGTTCAAAGTTATAAAAAGTAAACAAGGTTTATAAGGCCACCTGCGAAGAAACTAAAAATGTCTGTTGTATGTAGTGAATTCTTAGATAAGAAGTTGACAATAATAGTTAGTTCTGTTGAAACTACAAAACAGAATAGGTCCTACCTGTGGAATGTGATGACACATTGCCTTGCTATCTCACGCTTTGTATCAACACCATATGTTAAGGCAAACTTGCGACACAAATCCTAAAAACAAAGACACACAACTTTAATCAGCAGTCCTTATTGTAAACAGAGCCAGAAACAAGTTCTTGTCTACTGTTTTTATTGTATGCTCCTTTACGCTTGCATTATGTTGAGCACCATACCTTGGGATATGTCATTGCTATTTTACATAATGCAAAGCTCACTACTTCCATAGTTAGAGCACTATGGCATGACATAGTTTTCTTGCGCACTTGGTTGATTTTTGACCACTAGTCAAATTCAACTTGACCAAGCTGTAGTGGTGAAGTCAGTCACAAATGGTTTGTTGAGCAGTACTGATGACACTAACAGCTAGGAACAAGTATTTCCGTCTGCTTTATTAATCCTTGCAATACAAATTTCTGCATTCACATGAAAGGTGTGTCAACAATTAAAATCTTGAGCGCTCTGCCAAAGAAGAATGCACAAACACTGTTGCTCCTGCACTTACTTGGATATTCAATGCCAGTGCATTAGTAATGCGACACTTACTTTGATAGGTATAAGATCAGAAGATGACCAAACAACATGGCCATTCAGTGAATCTGTTACAATGTTTCCATAAGCCTGATAAAAGCAAACATAGAAACATATTTACAACTATTGCAAAATAATTCAACAAGTTGAGATCCTGTGATAGAATATTACCAATCTACATAACATTTAAAAATGTGTTTATTAGCAAATCGAACGAAAACTATAGTTTGGCTCTAAAAAACTGCAAATAATGTGAATCAATAGCATTGAAAAAGTAAAATCAAGAGGACTGGAACCTAATACATGCGACTTCAAATAGAATATTACATTAGCTTAGATCAGGAAATTCTTTGAAACAACAAATATTTAAAAAATCCAGAAGCTTAACTATATTTCGTTAGTAATGCAAGAGCACCTGGATTTTACCTGTTGCAAACTTAGAATCAATGTCTTTGTGAAGGCAATAGGGTTAACTTCTCTGGCTTTAGCCATTGTATATTTAATGATGTCAGAATAATTAGTAGCACTCTGTAACAAAGAAACAAACAGTAAAACAAACTTGAAATTGGGATTTACAGTAGCGGTTTGCGCATGGGAGGATGATCTGCATTGTCTCATAAATACTATCGGGTGTCATCTTCAGCGGCATTTGACCATAATATACAAATAAATATTCACAATGAACTGTTTTTCATGATTCTATTCAAGCAATCAACAAAAACTATTTACTCAACTGGTCATAGTAACAGAGCAAAAAGAGAAAAAGCATCAGTGAAGAAGTTGCATAGTGATATGGCAATCTTTTGATCAAAACAGGATAATTTAAACTTTACATTGCTGCTACAGCACCAGACTTACATATCATTGCATTATAATGATAGCAGAAATATAAATATTATTCCTTATCGAAAAATATTCTTCACATAATATATTGTTAATATTCAAGCTTCAACTTTTTAGTAGATTAAAGTATGCAAATCAAATATTTTGGGAAATGGTCTTATGATACAATGTCAAAAAGCTTGCAAATATTTCAGGGTCTTTATAACTTGTTTCTCTATGAACCCAAACAAACCCTACCTGGATAAGCTGTCCAAAGATTGGTGCCGCAAGACGGACGTCGAATATGTTAAAAGAGATCAATTTACAAAATGCACTCAGAACAACACGTTTGCGATGGAGATCCACACACTGTTCTTCTGATTCTGAAAATAACAGACAGAAACAAGAATAATTCCCTGGTAACCTGATAAATTATTATAAACTTTTTCACAAGATTAATCCAATGAGAAAATTGATAAGTAAATCCAGTATAAAAACTTGAACTTAATAAGACAGCAAAGAGAATCAAGCATTGAGTAGATAATGCTTGCTTGAAACTTCGAATGGCACTTTCAGGATTTCATCAATAAATCGCTTGCACACTTCTTGTTCAAGCTTGATGTTTCTTCACAATAGACATGTTAGTCTACTTACTGTGGTAAAACACCAATCGCTACTGAACCGTGACTACATAGAAGTAGTATAGCTGTATTTACACATATAGACTTTATTTCATTTCAGCAGAAACCAGAGAAAAACAACATTTACCACGATTGTCTGCTCTGTAATGTAGCAATTTATAAAGCTAAAGCTGAGCTGACAATTTTCAAAATCTTAAACAATCCGGCTGAACAAAAGCCTTTTAATCAATTTGATTAAGTATAATCAGAAGACCTCAAGACCTAACCTGAATCCATCATATCTGTTTGGATCACGTCAGGACTTGGAATCCGGTTGGTTCAAACTAACACCAGTCACAAACCGTCCTGAGTCATTCCTTAAACAATCTGGATGATGATATGCTTGTGCTCCTATTTGAAGGGCTGATTGCATTTTTAGTCACCATCAATCCTTATCAGTATTATTTTGATGCACTATTCATTTTGCGGTTAAATAAATTTAGATATTTTGGAACATGGCATACCGCTTGCATCATCATCATCTTGTTCATCAGATGAAAAGACAAATGACATGACAAAATCTCGAGCACGAAGTTGAATGGCACTGTCTGCTTCGAAGACCAATCCTGCTAGCACAGGAGCTAAGGAGAAAATCAAACAGAATGAATTTAAGTGTGGTTTAAATCATTAAGGTAAGTAAGGGTAAATTGCATATATTGCAGACCATGTCGATTTTGATTTTTAACACCATACAAATGTGAACAGTAGTTAAACCACTTTTGGGTAATGTATCTTGAGAATCAGAGCATTTCAGCCTCAAGCTAAAAGAGGATTGCCTTGTCATGGTTTAATTTAAGGAAATGTTTCAGGGTGAACTTCTGCGTAGGTTGCAAAGTTACTTACATGTATTTTTCAGCTGATTTGCAAATATCACTAGCACATCAGAGAGAATCAGGTAAGCCTACACAAAATAAGCGAAAAACATCAAATGTGTATCATTGTTAGTGTTTCATATTTTCAGATTTGTATGCACAGAGTATTGTGCAACTTTAGTATCCCAATATGACTATTCATTAGGCCTACTGTCTCATTTCGTATTTACTTCTGAAGTTTCGAGATTTTGACAATGCCACTATGCACAAACGTAATCACAATTGATTTAGCCAACCACTTGCTAAAACTGCACATTTCACTGTAATGGATGCAGAAGTATTATTTTGCAATTTGTAAATTTGACAGTCTATACTTCTTGCCTCTTGTAGTTGAGCTTATCCTAACTTTGTGGAACTGTTAATCCCAACTTTCCTATCTTATCAGTCCCTGGTCAGTATAAGTTTTTAAAGTGACTTACTTCAGGATAAAGGTGTCAGTCTGAAAGGAGTTTCCGCAAAAATGTCATCTTGATTTGGAATTTGAAATTCAAGAAAATTATTTACGAAAATTTGACCAGAATTTTTCATTCAGCGTCATTTAAGCAATTTTGAATAGCAATATAGAGCCTGGTAACAAGCACTAGAAGCTACTTCTAAAATGATCTGAAATGCTAAGAGACTGGATTGAATCAATTTGATCTGTTTAAAAGCTGAACCCAGTAATAAAACCTAACAGAAGATCAGATTGATTAACACAACATGATTAAGATATGAATACCTGTTCTGTAACAGTTGGATTACTAAACTGAATCAATTCATCAAGCAGAGTGACAAACTTTTCTACCCGAGTTCTGATTGCTCGCAGTCTTGACTAGAATAAACAATCAAATTAGAATAATGCAAGTTGATTGAATAAATTACATAAAATGTCGACTGCCAATGCCATAAATACACAAAAAGAGAATCTGAGCCACTGATGGTGAATGCTTCTATTTTACAACAGGTCAGCCTACATCAAATGAAAGTAGTTAATCAGAAAATATTAAGAAACAACTGTTATCAGCCTTAATCAATAATCGATAAACAATAATCGATTACGAAAGTGAAGTTATCAGATATATAATATGCATCAGGTACAACAAAACCTGTTTATAACAGCCAGCTAGGGATTGGGAAATGTTGACCACTACAAAAGGTGCCCTTCATAACACAGGTTAAATTGAACAGAAATCAAAGTGTGGAACAACATGGCACAACCATACAAGATAGGTGACTTTTCTATAAGTTAACCTTTATACAAAGGTCTCACCCTAACCAGTGTCTTATTTGGTTGGTTTCAGAAATAAGTGATGATGATACCTTGTTTGGCTGGTTAGCATCAAGTGACGTTAGACCCCAGATGATCATGATATGATAACATGTTAACGAATTGATCAATATCTAAGTACACAATAATAATAAAAATATAGCAGAGATAAAACATTGGCTGAAACTAAGTGTAGGGGGGACATTTTATAATGCAGAAATCTTGTGCATAAGAAATTCTGTTAATCCTAGTGAAGTCTTAGTCATAATATTTCTGTAAGCACATTTCACCTGGCTTTGTGTTTATAATGATGAGTTTATGTATGTATCTTATAGTATATTTGTATGTATCTTCATTGGTAAAATTGATGCTAAAGAATAAGCATAAAGAAGATAATCCATTGCAAACATGCCATATAACTTATGTAATACAATATTGATTGTTGGCCTAACCTTAGTCAAGTTGAGCAAGAAATTGTAAGTTAGATACAATTATTTAAGTAGAAATCTACTGCACAATTTTGTGTTTACATGAAGCAAACGCCAGTGTACAATGTGTGGTGTGTGTAACTAACTATAAATAGATTAGAGTGTCAATTGATGAAGAAATTTAATGAATACTTTTTTGGGTGAATCATTGCATTGGTGAATGACAGATTAAATGCCTCTGATGTTGTGTATTTGCATTACATTTTGAATATAGTATACCAAACTAGTTCAAAAGATGGTGAATGCAGAAATCTGAAAGGTTTGATCTTGGTTTAGATATTACATGTGCTTTATTCATGTTGTGTGATAATCAGTATAGAGCTGCATTTGAAATTTATAAATCTCTTTGCCTGAGTATACACTCAGTACTTCTGCTAAACGTCAAATAGAAGACCCACCTCATTTTCAACACTTGCTGTTTTTGCCTGCTTCATAATCTTAATCAAGTGCTCATTGACTTCCCAACTTTCTAAATCATGACATCTGAAAAAACGTATTTGATAACTAAGTCTTTGATAAAGCAAGCTAGAATCCCAGAAGATTTTGTGAAGAGCAATTTTCTGAGAAATTTGGCAAAACATCAAGATAATGAAAAATAGCTTTGTCAGACCCTGCTATATTCAAATGAAAAATGTGTAGACAATAAAGATGCTGCAGCCAATACCTTGATAATGCTGTGAGTCGTTTCAAATTAACATCAAGATCAAAATAATAATGGTCATCTTTATCAGCTTCCTGAGGAGGAAAGAAAAAAAATCCAGTTCAGGATGCTAGAGTTACACTATGAAAAGAGGGAAGCCAATATATTTGACCCCCATTCGGGTGGAAAAGGATTAAAATTGCCAAATACTAATATACAAACATGTATGAGCAAATGAGTGAAGTGAAAAGAAGTAACTTGGCCATTTACTCACAGTAGGTATTCCATTTGAAATTGCCTCTTCAAACTTTCCAAAGACTGTATCAATGATAGAGCTAATTGATACTTCCTATAAATTAAGATTAAAACAAAGTCAAGAATGTTGAAAACACAATTCTAGGCATCTTGAAAGACAATTGTGAAAGTGATCAATGTAGCAATAATCTATCATCTATCTATCTATAATTTCAATATTAGTTATCAAATTAAGGGTTGAGAAATTGCTCTAGTTCAAATGTAGTATATTTGCTTACTAAGCAGTTTCGTGATGTCTATTCACCCCCTGCAGCTCCCCTAGCCACTCATAATGATCTGGTAACCCACAGTTACAATACTTGGGTGAAATGTCATACTCACTACTTCATGTTTAAATGCAAAATCTTCATCATCTAAATAATGCAGCACTTGAGAACAAATTTCTAACAACTAAAAAAAAATAAAGAATTGCTACAGTATTTGATAATTGAAAACAAGGGTATTAAACATCAGAAAACAGTTTAGGTGTGATGAGCCACGATGGAAACACATTGGTTTGCTTAATGTGACTGGAAAGGTACCATTTTGTTTCTTTTAGTAATTCAGTTCAACATTCAAAGCGCTTTAATCTGACCTTATAGACATGGAATACCTTTTTATTTGTTAAATTCAACAATTCGGAAAATTGCTACAGATCTTGCTAAAAACTTTCTTCTGATTTTGCGCTCCGCATTCGAAACCTTAATACTGGTACAATCTTTTTGGTATTTTCATAGTGATTGTGACAACCAATGTAAGACCTTTCTGATGAATGTAAGTTTGGAAGTAGGATATAAATATACGCAACATATATACCGCAACAATGTAAAAGAAATATAAGTCAAAAATGAAACATAGTTATGCGATTCTGAGTTTCACGTGGTAGGGCGATCATTACGCGTTTTAATTCCTACTTGCCCAATGCAATTGGCTATTTCTATAGCTGTATTGCATAGGCTTCAGAGAATATTTGAAACAGCTGTTATCATCTCACCTGCTTATCGCTGTGTTTCTGAAATGTTTCATCGATTAAATCAAGAACTTCTTGAAGTTTCTAGTAGAACACAAAAAAAACTATAATAAAAATGTGACAGCTCAACAGCAAAATTTCTGATTTTTTTACTTTCTCAAACTAAAACCTCTGTAAAATTGCAATTAGCAATCACAACCACTTGAGATCACAATTTGTAGTAGATAATTGTATGTACTAAAGTATCAAAAGGATTTCATGGAAAAATCTTAAGTCGTTTCATAGAACGAGCCTCTTTAGGCAAACTAGGTGTAATTTAGCCAAATTGTCAAAGCCAGTTTTCTGATTTTTTTACTTTCTCCAGCTAAAACCTCTGTAAAATTGCAATTAGCAATCAGCACAGCTTTAAATCACAATATGAAGTAGATAAACATTAGTACTGAAGTATAAAAAAAAAATTTATGGAAAATTTTACATATTTACAACATAATTACATTTAATTTAATTGGGTAACTGATAAAAGGGCTTGGAGTTTATAACAATAATGCCCTTATTTTTTAATCAAATAAGAAATATGATATTTTCCTTGATAATCGTAATACCAACACAATTTCTTTACGAAATCTTGTCCTGCCTTGAAAAATAATGGAAAGACCATATTTTTGATAAGAAAAAAACAAAAATGGGTTTGAGTTACCATACATTTTTCAGTCCCTTTTCACCATACACATCAAGATCCAAATGATTGCAGATTGAAATGATTGATGTAAGCTTTTTCACATCAGCACCAAACTATAAACAACAATAAAATGGAAATAAGTAAAACAATTTCAACAATTTCTGTTTGAAGAAGGATAAATCAGGCCTAGAATCATCAGTACTTCCTGTAAAAGCATATGATAACTTTGGGAAAGTAGAAAAATATTCAACATTAATATTCAGATTTGATTGTATGGAGATCTCAAACAAACAATAATATGATATTGTGAATTGTTTACCTTTCTCATAAAATCAGGTAGAACTGACACAAAATGTGTACTTAGAGCGTGTTTATCATCAGAAATATGTCTTCTTTCTCTTGCAGCCTGGAAAATAGTAAACAGTAAAACATATTCAACAAAACAACATTGAAAGGCACAAGAAGAATTTCATCAAGTTTACAAACAAAATCAGCCGTCTCCGACATGAACGCATAAATAATCAAAAACAATTGAAAAATTATTTCAAGACATTAGGTAACTCATTTTGATGGATTGATTTGCAGGGTATAATATTTCACAATATCTTGGTCCTTGGAATATGGCAAGTTTCAGAAACTTGATGAGTATGTTGTGAAGACCTTACAGATAGATGTAACGGCATGGGGTCTAGCTGAGAGCAAGGAGACTCTTTCCATGAATACACACCTTTTTAATAACTCTTCCTACAGGTGGGTTTCCAGTAGCAGAATGAGAACAAGATGCAGCGATCATATCAATCAACACGTTTTCTTCTTCGTCATTAAGTTCTACAGCAGAAAATACAAAATAATAATGATATCCCATAGATTATTCACACATAGTGCAAATATCATTTAATTAAAACAGCGCTAATCAACATTGTCAGAAAATCTCTAACTCAAGTATTAACTAGGATACAAATTATCATTTTCAAAACTTCATTCAAAATTGAAAGAGAATCCTTCAAGCTATTCTTTTACACAAACTTGTAACTTCTTACAGTATTTCTGTTTCATAATGATATTAAAACATCCAAAAATAAGTTTAATAAAAAGAAAGAAATGAGAGAAAGAAGCAGAAAAAGATGTATGAATGCACAATGAACAAACAGAGCAGCTTCTTCTACGTTTCTAACTGGACGTTTTCAAAAAAAGTTTATCAATCTCGAATATATAGTTTGCATGAGAAGACCATTTACAAGAAGACATATGGAGCTCAAAAGATAAATAATTGAGCTGGTGTTCACAGCCAGATCAATAAATAATCACAATGTAAGTTGTGTTGTTTTGCAAGCTCATTGCATTTTGTTTTCTCAACAATTATACAATGGGAATTTAACAAACTTTACTCACCAATAACAGGGTAAGCATCAAGTAGAATGTCAGTCATTAATTTCCAATCCTAAGCAATGAAAAAAAAATATTAAAATGAAGTTGTTTGAACTCAACACAAATCTTAATTAGAATTTCACATGGGGCATACCTTTATCAATGGACAATGGTCAAAAAGACTGTCAACAAGGTACGCTGCTTGCTGATGAATCTATTCAAAGGAAAGCAAATACAAGTTAATCATACACACAGATGTAAAGTTTTCTAATATTCTGAAGCGTCATATCAATTTATAGGCCTACATCATATATGCTTACTCTTGATAGGGCCCAAGTTAAATTGTTTACAGCACAGCATTGATGAATCAAATCAGCTTAAATATGTATGCTTCTAGCACTATGAATCATTCAACCCATACATATATAGAAGTAGAAGTCATAGTGTTAGAAGTATACATATTTAAGCTGATTTGATTCACCAATGCTGTGCTGTAAACAATTTAACTTGGGCCCTATCAAGAGTAAGCATACCACTATCTAATAGCTAGAGCCAAGGCAACTTTGCCATAAGCAATGATCTCTATTCAATCTCAGTCTATTCAACGCAGTTAAATCCAAGCAGATTTCATATTTTTGTTTGAATTGGGTGAGCTGAATCAGAAATCAATCAAATGAACAAAATATTAATTCTCATCACTTTAACATTAAACTGACGCACTGATGATCAGTTGGTATGTATGCTATCTGATAAGCAGGTCATCCAACATATCACCGACAAGGACATGAACAACAGAATAAATGAGTCAAAACATAGAACAATGAATCATACCCCAGATTTGATGAAGAATTCAATTAACAGCTTGATAAAAGAACATTTCTTTAATGTTTCTCTTGCACCTGATTGAAAATAAAAGTAGCATTATTTGCAACTTTATATTCATAAATGCAGCTTTCATTTACACAGCGAAATATGAGAAAATCAATTAAATTCCACCTAACAGACTTTTTGTTTGATCGAATTTGGTTACTATAACTTATGATACCTTCGGCCAAGGTTACCATTTGTAAATGATGTTAACACAACTGTAGTAACAAACTAATTTAAAATTGTATTTACACAAGGAAAGATACCCGATCTTGAGAGTTAATTTTGAAAGCTGAATTCCAATGAGCAAGGAAAAACATCTCACCTGTGTCAATAGCTATGTGTATGCTTAACAAATTGACATGAACAACATGAACATGAATCTTGATAATTATGATATCTCTGCATTGACTCAAACTCTGAATTTGATGAATTTGTGTCAGCTAAGTTTTTAACCTACTTCATTAAAAGCATTTATCATGTAAATGCATTACTGAATGAAACCACAAACGGTGAGTCTAAGCAAAGAATACACATGTACAGTACACGCCATAGGAAAAGCCGCTTTGAGTTTTGTTGAGTTCAATCAAAAAGATATCCTGACCTTTTCTTCCTTTGTTTGGAGATAATTGAACAGCTTTTGCTGTTAGCCTCATCATGAGAAATTGGCCGGCTTCTCTTGCTATAGGTGTGTTCTTACAAAAAACAAGTTTCTCAATTTCATCACAATCCTCTTCTTCCAAAATGTCTTGCCTAATGATGGTACAAATTAAAATACAATAAACTATGATAATGATGATCCTACAAAGTGTTAACCTATCACTTTTGAATGTACGTAAGGCATTCAAAAGAGGAACTTGTCAAATCAACAGAGAAACATTTAGTATGACTTGCTACCATTGAATACACTCAACAGTTCTGCATTGTGAGTAAATGGCCTTGTTTTTTACACTGTAACTTGAGCATCATGGTATGTAATCGTTTTATAAAAACGTGTATTGCGGAACACTCTTTCATGTTTAATGTTTCACTCTCAACTTTGAGTGACTAATTGTGAATCACTTAGCATTTCAATATCATTTTCAAAACAGCAAAATTGGGTTTTGGCTCGAACTAAACATGTGCAACTGCAATTGTCATTCCACAGACAAGAACAACAAGAAATCTGCAATTAAACAACATAAACTTACCTAGCAAGAGCACCTGCTAACCGTATGCCATGCACAGCAACATCAGTATCTTTATCTTTTGTCATGCCAACCATCCTTTCCTGTAAGTAGTAAAAATAATGATTTATTACCATATTCAAATATCCATGGTATAATGTATCTTTCTCTCAACTGGTGTATGCAGATTTTACAAACTATAAAGAAATAATCTAATAGTGCGGAGAACACAAATTGTAAACTTTTCCTCCCCATATGTATTGTAACAAATATTGTGAAGTAAACAAGAATAAAACCACAAGAGCCATAGTGCTTCGATACTAATCTCAACCTCTATCAGATGGATCTCGTCTATTGTACCTTGGACAGCTTATACTAAGAATTACTGAATTAGTCACTAAAATTTGAGTGGATTGACAACTTATAAATGAAGAACAATTTCATTCTGGGAAATAAAATATTCTCAATAAATTTAGCATTATTCAATATTGAGCACATTTCTGAAATGATCAACGATCAAACTTTTGCCAACCTTGAAACGATTCGTAAACAATTCTAATTCAGGGATAAATTCATCCTCTTCATACAGCGCTTCTAATGATTGCAACGCTTTTAATCGTACATCTCCAATCTGAAATAAATAATAGCAAATATGTAGACATTTCACTCAATATTATAAGAAGTTTATGGTTGGTACACATTTAGTTTCTACCACAGCATAGACTCTTTATTTCAACAATTTCTCTGATTTCAGCTGGCCTTTTGTACTATCAGGTCTTACTCCAGAGATTTACATTTACTTTATCAAGTATTGTTAGATACAAGCTTCACTCTTATGCAAAGAGATTTCTACTGCATAAAATCCAAACTGCAATGATGTACATGACTACACTCAGTTAGCTTATAGCTCAAACATGTGTAAGCAAGTCAAATAGAGATATGACGGGGTGTAGGCATATTTACTTTGTGTAGTCCGTCTGCGCATTGGCCAGAAAATTTGTGTTGTAATTGATTCTTTCAAATACCAGATTTTTGGTAGTGCGTTATGATTGGCTTATAGAGTATGAGAACAAAGCAGCACAGTTAGTCTGCATTTGTCCAAACAATGTCAATAAGGTTAATTACTGAAAACCATAATTTGTAGAGTAGAAATTAAGTACTAACACTGTACAAACAATTGGAACCCGATTATGCTGGCCAATGCACAGACCAACTATACAAAGAACAAGTCTGTCTGTACACAGGCTAATTAGAGATGTATCTGTGAAATTAATTTTTTGGAACGAATTACATTACCTTGTCATGTAATGTCCATCCAGTGTATTTCAAGTAATTCTGATGTAAGAAATAAGAGCTAAAAAAGGAAAACGAAAAAAACTTGAGCTAAATTTAAGAAAAACAAGAAAAGTACTACACAAATAACCAAGTAGCTCATCATTTTGATTTACATAAAAGACCAATACAGTGTTACAAAGATGTTATGATTACCGCTATGATAGTCTGAACCAAAGCTTTTATTTCAAATACTGTTAAAACCTATTACTGTATTTATTAACTGTAATTCCAAGCAATATGAAATCCTACGGAGATAGGACATTTTCTGTTGCTGCACCCAATATGTGGAACAAGCTTCCTGAAGTACTTAGATCTAGTACCTCATTAGATTTATTCAAAAGCAAATTAAAAACTCATTTGTTTCGTATAGCTTTTGGTAGTTAGTAACTCAACTTAAATTGACAATATTTTACGCACATATATATATGTGTATTTATAATTAACAGCAACGTTTATTTATTTATTTATTTTTTACTTTTTACCTTGTTTCAAACTTAAGTTTTATTATGTTAGTTATTAATAAATATGTTTTAGATCTTGTAAAGCGCTTAGAGCAAACTGATATAGGCGCTATATAAATTTAATATTATTGTTATTATTATTATTATTACTGTATCTCACCAATATTAAGCTGTAAGACGAAACTATACTAGCATCTCAAAGTTGTGAGAAACAGTATTGCAGTTATGATTATTTTCTCAAAAAATCCCAAGCTATTAATATTCATCTTTCAACATACATCTACAAATTTACTAAGGTTGAAGATCAAGGAGCTGAAAAATGAATATTTGATTACTACTGTTTAAGATAAGCTTTGAAGCTTCACAGAGTAAAACTGTGGGAAAATTCTTCTTTATTAAATTTACTAGTATTGCATCAAAAACTAACAAATCATTTGTCAATTTCAAAATAATAGATGAGGAGGCACACATTTGCTACGGTTTTAATTATTTTAATAACATACTTGTAGGATATCATCCACGTTCCTAGTTCCGCAATACATGCTGATCTTATTTCTGGACGGACGTCTCTGTAAAATAAATGATACAGTAAAAGATTATGTAGGAGATTACAGTTGAGTTAGTCTTACTCTACAATACGACCCGAACAAGCACAATCTTGATAACAGCAAATCCCCAATATCTTTGTTGCCTTTTTCTGTACAGTTTGTCCCATAAGACGTATGTTAACAGAGATTTCTGTTACCGACCAGATATAAATTTGCCATTAAATTGGAATATCTATTAACAATATTTTAAACCATTTTCTTTCTGATAGTTTTAGTCCTTCAATATATTTGTTAAGTTATGATTGATGCCGCAAATGTCACCATTACCCCACCCAATAAAATATCACATAATAATTCCACAAATTTGATCAATAAATATTAATTTTTTGACATTTGATGATGACAAATATGGCTGCTAAATCAGTATGTTGAGAATTGAAAACATTTGATTAAATTGACCATTTCGTTTCAGAACTTACTAACATACTTGCTAGATGTTGTACAATATTCATATTTATCCCCTCAAACAAGTTTGAAGGCACTTTCCAAGTGTTCACAGCACTTGTCCTAGAGGCTGTGTTCTTAAAGAATGTTTCCCTTATGTCTCCTTGCACGGTGAAGTTGGATACTGTACAGTATTCAGCCAGTATATGATAAGCTTTAAAGTGCACCTGACACCAAAATTTTTTATTCCAGATTCAGGTAGCTTAGGCTAAATAATGAAGTTTGGCATAAA
>JANVCG010078556.1:6407-16588 GCA_025505365.1 Haliclystus inabai
ACCATTAGAGAAAGGTGGCTGCTCCATAGATAGATTTCATTGCACTCTATTGCCACATTGTTCATCACTAACCTGTTTGAAGATTGCCTGCCATGTTTTGATTTGATTTGATTTCATCAACTTTCCGCTTTGAAAGGCCTAATAATTTGATCAAGTCTAATAAATTGATCATATACAAAGTTGAGTGAAAAGTTTGAAATACTAAGTTTATAGTTGTATGACGTATATGCTATTTAAAATCCATATGCATGAACAACTGAAAAGCTTGCGATGGGATGTAAATGCTGGGCTTTATTTACAGCTCAGTTTGGTTGATCTTGCTGGATCAGAGAGAGCAGCTAAAACGGGTGCTTCAGCTGAACAATTGAAGGTAATTAGTTGCATTCCATTACAAGAAATCAACAGAAACACCAGTTTCAAATTTGCATCCTTCTTTCTGATTTTTTCATAAAGAACTATTGTAATTATATTTAGGAAGCTCAATCAATCAACAAAAGTCTTAGTGCCCTTGGCGATGTCATATCTGCATTATCAAGCGATCAGTCCTTCGTTCCCTATCGAAACAATAAACTCACAATGCTTATGCAAGACTCCTTAGGTGAATATAAATCACGGCAAAAGAACGTTTTCATATGAATAGAAGAGTTAGGAAGGAATGGTCTCTCCTACAACTAACACTCCTTGCTGGGAAGCGTAAGCAAATAGATTGTATGTAAGGCAAGGTGATGGAATGGATCTGCGATAGAAATCAGTTGATAGAAAAGATCATCGTAGATAATGATGGAAATCAACAACGATGAAACAGCTATTTTCCAATTGCAGGTGGAAACGCAAAGACTTTGATGTTTGTGAATATCTCACCAGCAGACTACAACACTGACGAGACTCTGACATCTTTGACGTAAGATTCAATTTCAAGTCGCAAAAGTGCCACTCCCCCCTATTTATCATTTCATCCGAGTATTTCAATTCATATCAGCAATAAATTATCTCAAATTTTATCAGATACGCATCTAGAGTTAAACTGATTACAAATGATGCCAGCAAAAATGCAGACAATAAAGAAATTGCAAGATTGAAAGGAGTAAGTTTTATTCAAAGTCACATTTATACATAAGTTACAGTTACAAGGACATACTAGGATAATGTGATTCACAGTGATCGAATGGTAGAATGAATCGATTTAATAGATTTAGCTTGAATGTGGAAACCGACCATGTTGATCGGTTGAAAGAAACGAGAGAATAATTATTGAAGATAAATTATTTTTGTTTAAGATCATATCAAAGTTGAAGAAAGGTGAAAGTCTGAATGAAGAAGATGATGACTGATTGACAGAACAATTTTACAACAACAGAAAATGAAACTGGTATTTTCATGCTGCATCAATGAAGGGCAGAAAAAAAATCACGCCTGTCCCATTGAATTAATGTTTCACTATTTAAATGGAAAAGGTTTTACAGCGAGTATTGTGCACACTAAGCTGGATATGTGGTGCATATCTGATTTCAATGATAAAGAAATAATTTATATCATTAATTATTTAGCATATTTATGAAGCACGTAAAATTGAGTCATTGAGTGCAATGCAATGATTTTAAACATAAATCTCACATGGTTTTGTAAAACTGCTTTTGAAGAAAATCGCGTTTACATTGATTAACACTCATGAAAGACTGATAGCAGCATAACAAGATTCACTTGAGCATATTTGTTTGGATCCAGTAATTAAGCAGCCATTTTAAGACTAGCATGACAATGCTGGAAATTTACAATTGATTTTATAAAAGTATTATTCACATCATTTATCTACAAAAAACATGAAAAATTCTACCAAGATGCATTTATTAGAAAAGCATTTGCTTGAAACCTAACGTTTAGGTTGAATATGAAATATCTGCTAATTTCTGCAATTGTTGAATATCAGACTTATGTTGGCTAAATTGTGACTGATTGAATGCCATAAACGTCATAATTTCATAGCAAACGTCATCCTTCATATCCTCAAATTGATCAGTATCACTAAGTCTAGATGACAGACGTCGATGACTACCTTTCCGCAAGCTGACACGTCGCACAACAACAATGCGATTAGAAGGAAGAAGAATTGAATCAGTAATTTCTCTGCTATGTTCACTCTCATCAAATGCTGTTGTCGTCAACTGAGCCAAAACTTCACCAAAACGGATGCTATGGGGTATGTTTAAATCTGTTGACGAAGGAGCCGTCAAATCAATGGCTAGAAGGTCTCCACTTGCCCTGCCAACCCACAACACGTCCTTATTGATTATGATTGACGTTGGGCGATATCTGGCAAATGATAATGCTGCAGTTCTTGGCCGGCTCTGGGCTACAATTTCAGAATCTTTGCTGGCTGTTGTCAAATTCTTTCTTGTGGTTATTAAATCATTTCTTTGTTGTCTGGTTTTACCAAATTTACGGTGTAACATCAACGATGGCTGTTTTCTTCTTAACTTCAGTATCAATGGAGCAAGTGATAACAAATTTATTTTTGATTCATTTGGTGTTAAACTGAGCTGGGGCGGTGGTGCAATCTTATCAGTTACATTTTTAACACTATTGTTTGCATCATCAGCAGAATCCCTACCCTCTTCTTTTGTCCTCTGGTCATCTATAAAGACTTGATCTTGAGATACTTTACGCTCAGGTGATGTAATTTCAGGATCTTTTTTGATTTCTAACGAGGACGCTTTCTCCACATATGTCTCACTCAACAATAGACCTACAGGGTTTGCTACATTCATGTCAAAACTCAAGACCCTGCAACGCGTTTTGACATCCCATTGATATATGACAGAGGACTTTCTATCGATACTCCAGACATGGGTTTGGTTTGTAGTTAGCGCAACAATTAAGGAGCGCCTTGAAGAAAAAACTTTGAGTAATTGCTCAACTGCAAGACTCTTTAAATCAATGATCACAATATAATTACCAGATGCCACCCATAGCTCAGTGTTATTATTTGTGATGACCATGTGTTTAGCGGGTAGCCCTTTCGTAGTTAGATTGATGATCTAAACCAATAAAAATATCAAGGTCTTAATAACGCATGTATAATTATATAGACAGAGTTTGATGGATAATTAAATCAATACACACGCAGCATAGTAATCACCTAGAGGCAAACAAGTGCAATGATATCCAGATGGTATTACTTGTAACGCTATCTCACAACAGCAAAGGGTTAATTAAAAAAGTAAAAAATTCATTCAAATGTTGCACGTTTAGTCTAACATAAAGCAAATCAATTATGTGATTACTACTTTAATATGTACACAACGGAGGTTGTGTATGAATTGAGCAATGCTTACTTTACTGGAACGCCTGTTTCTCTACTCCAAATGCCTGGGCTAAAATTACTTGGTAATAAATTTAACTATTCATTTGCTTCATAAATTTAGAAGCTAGCTGAAAACTAGATGGGAGTAGGCACAAATTCATGCTAGACTATCTTGTCTTTCTATTGGTGGTTACACTGAAATACGAAAATCTTTGTTGAAGGAAGCTGAAAAGCTACACCATCATGTGCAAGAAGCTGTCGTTACATCATAGACGATTATGGAATCATAAGATGGGAGAATAAAGATTTTGATCATACAGACAATAGCAACGCATATAAATGTGAAATACATTAGCGAGTTTTGAATCAAAAGCATAGTTTCAGATTATCTGTGTTTAAAACACGCCATAAAAAAGTTTGTGATTTCTTACAACTTTTGGTTTTCTCCTTATGAGCCTATTGTGATACAGAAAGTGGTGAACTATTCATTTATTAGGAATAGTAAGCCACGAATCATCTTACATGATAACGACAACTTACACATGGATTGCCCCACATAGACCAGGAGGCTTTGTTTTTGTTGCTATGTGATACATCCTTAACAAAAACTACTATTGTACCATTGGCAAGAGCGCAGAAAATACGTGTTGGTGATCCAATTGCCTAGAGAAAAATACAACGCTAATTAATCAAATACATCTTTAATGCACTCAATTGTAAATACAAAGTGTGTTTCAGTACAAATCACAAACAAAATGAGAAAATTTCTGCTAACAAAAGTTTTCCAGATGATGATAACACCATTGTTGTCCCTCTTTCCAACCTTTTTCAGGATTGAACTACAGCACTTCTGATTTGAGAATGCATCTATAATACAGTCATTTCATAACTACAGCAGAGTAAAAACAAAACAAATACAAATCTCACAGGATTTTTCTCAGGCAAGATGTGGGTAACAGCGTCTTTAGTAGGTAGGCATGCTAAGATACTTGGTGTGCTGTGATTTTTCCTTCCAAATATCTCAATCTGACACCCCTGAAAGTAAAACAAACAATCAATACCATTTATTAGAGTTTGAGATTCAAAATAAAGTACTGTATTTCAAGATTGCAGCTACTTTATAATTGACGAGTTGGACATTTTCATATTTCCTATATTTGGATACACATGCCAGATTCAATCTGATGCCAAACTCTGATACACAATGCATGAGACCATCAGATCATCAATTAACAACAAAGGACTTATGCTTAATCTTTTCAAGTCATTTATTAATTTGCCCTCCAGTATCAACTTACAGGTGATAATTCATGATGGTATTATTACCATTAATAATTATATCATTACGACTATTATAATGTTCACTGCTTATATGTTTCATCAAGGTAGAACAGCATTTGACATTACCTCAGTTCCAAGCCAAACAAAATCATCAATTTTAGATGCACATAAAACACGTTGACCAGGAATTTCAAGTTCCAGCTGAACAATACCACTTTCTGCAGCTATGACGATAAATCGACGATCTGCTCTACTTCCACAGCAAATGAGAATGCGATGCTGCATGAGGGAACTAAGTTGGTTACCAGCTAAAAACAAAAAAACAACAAATAACTAAAGGGAGGTGAGCAGGCAGTTAAGGTCACAAATTCAATAAGACTGATATTGAATACCCAGGGGTTGGCCAACAAATCCTTGATGAAACTGTACTAGGATTACAACCAATCAGCCAATTAAGGTAACTAAGCAACGTACACTGATAGCTTTTCAGTATTCAATCAATTAAGAATCAAGATGAAAAAGAAGAAATGACGTTGTTGTTGTTGTTGTTGTTATTGCTGTTGTTGTTGTAGTTGTTGCATTTCTATTTTCATTTAATTTTTCAACATGAGCAATTACTCGTTTTCATTGTTGCGAATATTTACATGAAATCAGATAATCAAATTAATAATATAAAATTAAATTAAAGTGGTACATAGGTCTAATTCTAAGAGTTCATTGTTTCTTTGCATAATTGTATATAAAGTTTTGTATTCTGATTCTGTTTTCTGAGTTACTAAGAATTAGAAAGAGCTTTTTATGAAATTGTTTTTACATTTGAGCTGCTAGGCGGCAATAAAATCCAAGATTGCACTTCCGAGGGGATATGGTAAAAAAATCCCTAAGTGACTGTGGAGTATCAGAGTGAAGACATTAATGTGAGAGGCTCAAGTACAGTGTTTTGATGTTTTAAATTTGAAAATAATTTATTTTACTGCAGTAGAAGACAATTCTTGTTGAGGTATAATAAGAGGTTCATGCAAGGCAGATCTCTGAAAATATTATTGATTTGCATGACTCAGCAGGTAGTAGCCTGCGTGCAGACTAAAACATTTCTTAAGGGATCTGTAATTTACAGATGTAATTTACAGATTCCTTAAGAAACGTTTTAGTCTGCACACAGGCTAAGCAGGTTGTGGAAGGTACAAAGAGCTACAGTATTCGACATAAGTGCGCACATACGTTTTATACAGTTGAAGTGCAAGTTGAGGTGACAAAGATCTCCTAACTTGCTGTGGTAGATTTAGAAAACATATGTTAGTTCTTCTTAAGCTCATCTGTAGTTGCTCTCAAAAGGAGAGGTTATTATCAAGAATTACATAGAATATTGCTTTCTCTAAAAACACAGTGAATAATTTCAAATCAATTCAATGTAATATAAAGTGAACCGGGGCAGTGTGCGAAACAAACCTAACAACACAAAGTATTGTAGACTAACCGCTGGAACTTTGATCCAAAGGCAAAATGCAAGTTACATTGTTAAGCTGCGATTGATTGTTTTGCGGTAGGCAACTCGTGGTGATATAGAGCTGGAGGTGCTCTAGCTGTGCAACAACGCTTTGAGATGATGGACGAGACAATGGATCACGCTGCCAGCAATCCTACGAGAACCAATCAATTCATCAGACACATGCTGCTGAGCTTTTACACAACATCCTTAGCAACACCTTTGGCAAACGCAACACAGATAGGCGGGTAAAATCATTCTATTCCATTCCTCTCAAATGTGATGTACGCTTAATCTGCTTTTTGGGTTGCCAATTTCATGGACAATTTAATGATGCAAACTGTTTCAATCTCAAGGGTACAACATTTTTCATCAAATAAATATTATGTGTACACAGGAATCAAGATCTGAAAACGTTGAACCAAGAAAACGAAGCTTGAAGTTTTGCAATTTTAAATTGAATGAATTGAATGAAAAAGACCTTTGCAACACTATATTACAGAAGCACAAATTCTCTCAAACGCTAAAGTACACTATGAGCCTTTCAATTAGATTTGAAATTGTTTCAAACTCTTGAATAATTGCTATTTAAATGTTTCTTCTTACATAGATCAATATACATAATAGGTGCTTTGATTTGAAACCTGAAGAAGCGTCCTGTTCTTTTCTCACAAAGAAAACAATTGAAAAAGTATTTTGGCCCATTTGTTTTACAGATATGAATAAAGTTCAAAAATAAAATACAAAAAGTCCCTGAGTGACAAAAACTTCATTATTTTAAATTTCTTAGAACCCTTACTACAAAGTTCCCTATTTTCACGATTGTTTATTCTGTCACAAAGGGTCATATTTGCCAAGTGAGCCTAATACAATCATCAGGAAACCATCAATGTAACCTCACTTTCATTAGCTCTTCCAACAGAGGCATAGTTGGATTGATTTCTGCTTTTTCAAGAGATGGACGACAGCCACGGTGTATTGCCTTCTTGAGTTCTGCCGAAGTTCGATGTTCCTTCAATGGGCGTTGACCAGTCATCAATTCATACAGCCAGATACCGTATGAGAAAATATCAACCTTAAATTATACGAAATAAAAACTTGAGTTTTCCTTTTTTTCCCTATAATTTACAGGACTTGGTTTTGTCTGGAATTAGAATTCATGTTTCTTGATAAGTAAAATATGGAAAAAGTTGATATGAAATTAACATTTAGAACAAACTGAATTCCAAAGTGAAGGTCACACAATGATTACTGATTTAAAACTGGATACCTTTTCATCATATGCCAAACCAAATCGCACTTCTGGTGCCTGGAACCCAGGTGTTCCCCCTTCACCTACCACCCCCTGCGGCATTGCAAAACATGAAATGCCATAATCAGACAGTTTGACATTGATTATATCCTCTTCACTCAATGACCATAGAAGAATATTATCTGACTTTAAATCACGATAAACAATATCAGAATCGTGGAGATACATCAATGCATGGGCCACCTGGAAAGACGCACAGAAACAAATTTGTGATAAATTAATGACAAATGATCACTAAAATGTTTACAGTTGAAGACATACCTGCAGAGCAATCTTGTATGTGAGTTTTCTACCAAGAACAGGGTCGCAATAGTTTTGTCCATCATCTTTTGAATTTTGTAATCGCTGCTTGTTGGCCCTCTCTTCCAGGACAGTTTGCAAACACCCCAGCGGTGCTAGTTCAATTGCAAAGCACAATGGCATGCGCGATACACCAAGAAAGCTGATGATACAGGGATGACTGAGACGACAAAGCATGGAAACCTAAGACAGAGAAACTATCCCAATAATACTTGGTTTTATGCTAACAGAAATTAAGCGTCAGTTGTGACTGTAGCAACCAATACCAATGGCGGAATATAAACCAATTATTAAAACAAATAATGGGATCACAGATACCATGTTTCAATAAATAAAACTGCTATCGAATAACTTTTCAAATGTACAGTACCTAGCACTATAATCATCTCTCTCCAGGCAACATACCTCTTGCCGCATATCCAGGAAGGATTGGATAACCTTCCCGTCTTCGACCTGTTGTTCTAAAATGACGTTTTCATTAGGATGATAAACATCAGACTTGTTTGTTGCTTTAGACTCATTTTCATCCGAAAGCATGACTTTGAATCTGAATTTGAACAAGCAGAAATCAGCAATTTGAACATCTCAAGTTTACAACCACAGTGTGACGAGTGACACTGAATGGACGCACCTTGATGACTGTGTTGAGTGGAACTGCTTAACGGCCACCATCCTGTTGTTGATCTTTCCACAGTACACTCCACCAGCACCTCCTTCACCTAGTTGTGTTTTATGACTAGGCTCAAACTCAAATTCATTTGGATTCAAAATCAACTTCTCAGGCAAATCAGTTAGCAGCAGGTCAGGTATCAGTACTAACAAATCCACAGGTTGGCCATCTTCGTGTCTATCGCAAGAGATGTACTTATGTCCCACAGCAGCAAGCGCACACACACGTAAATCAAATTGATTAACCTTGGTGTCATCTCTGCTTTGAAAAACACCGTGAATCGACGTGAAGCTTATGCAATTCACTGATTTTGAGGCTCTTTCAATGCAAACAGGACACGGAATGCGTTTATCAATCAGGGGGTCGCCGTATTCATTGACGTCTTCCAGTCCTGGATAAAAATTTATTTTATTTTGACCTTAGTTGATCAACTGGAGAATTGAGACGAATAAACCATTTATGAAAGACAACATGACTAGACAGAATACAGACCTGGGTACCATTCCATAATTAACATATCGACTTGATCAACTGCAAACCCCATCACAGAAAAATCCTCTTGGATAGACCACACAGAGATGGCTACTCCTTGCTTTAGACCTGCGCCACCCTACAACAATTGAAAGAATAATGTTATTAGCAATGACAAAGATAAATACATGTGTAGTGGGAAACTTTGTAAGCAGAGCTTCACAATACTTTATCATGATCAGCAAAAGATTCAACAAGAAATTTCCCAGAGTTGTATTGCACAAAAATGCCCTGACGCCAGTAGACCATTGCGTACGAATCTGTTGTTGTCATTCCTTTGTAGGTTTGACGCTGATCTACTTCTTCTAAGGATGTGTCTTCATCATTCGTGGTAGTAACCATACCCCATTTATGAACAGCAATGATGATGCGAGCTGCAAATTGAAATAAGAACATAGTATTGTTGCATTGTGAGGCAGCAGATTGCAAAGAGGCTAGTTAGAAGTGCAGATACAAACCGACAAGGCGATTCCAAAAGCCCGTAGGAACATAGCTCATGATGTAATTACGACAAAGACATTTCTCACTGTCTGATTGAGCTATTGAGCAATTGAGTTTGTTGACTTGTTCAATGAGAGCCACTGGCTTATCAGGAGGCAGCATAGACGGAACCAGAATTCTGTCGACATCTAATGTTAGCACGATCTCAAAGCGCTCGAGAAGTTGCAAATACTACAAAAAGAAAAAGAATGAAAGTCACATAAAAAACATTTTACATTAAACTGATCCAGCTTGAGGAGCTGCCTATCTACTATTTGTGTTAATAATAAAATAGAGGTCTGCATTGGATCCAATTGAGCATATGCGACCAGAATATTTGCAAAAGATCGAAATTAGGGTTTGAATCGATTGGAATAGATGGAATCTGAAAAAGATCACAAAATTACCAAATATTGGAATCGGAAATCTAGTCTGATCCAACAAAATTCGATAGTACATTTTTGGAAATAAAAATAGCTTAACCTATCATAAAACAAACTCCCTCTCAAAAATATTATTAGCTACAAGATGATGGAAATCAAACTCAAATTTATAAGAAAATAATATATGTTGGATTACAGAAATATGGAAATCGAGAATCCAATCCAAGATGACAATGAAACTTTTGTTTTAATACTCAAACTTATCTCATGGGATTTACATTGTTCTTGAACTCACAGACCTCTACTTGAAGCCTAGCATGCCCGCAGCAGTAGAAGGAGTTAAACTGAAACACATCAATCAGTTTAGCATGAAATACAATTTTGTTGTCGTCAATGGGCCTCCACATGAATCACACCCGGAATGGATAAAGTTCTGT
>JANVCG010078667.1:0-16573 GCA_025505365.1 Haliclystus inabai
TGAACCAGCTAAACACAGATAAATGTAATTTTTATCAGCATATCTTTCATAATAATATACTTTATTGCAAATTAGACTGATCAATAAAAAACACGTCCGACACGGTCAAGTCACGGTCAAGGTTGCAGTGCCTGTTTTCATCATATCCAAATCCTACCTATCTATAACAAATGAAACTCAAATAAAAAGAAGGAAGAGTGTAAAACAAGTGCAATAATTTTTAAATGCAACAGATCATAAGATAACACATGGCACTAGTAATATTCAAAGAGTCACTTTAACTCGAAACAGTTACACCAGCAAAGCCAATAAACTACATAAAATACCTCAATCAATGCATCAAAAACACAAAATCAAAATCACACTAAGCAAGGCAAAATGCATCAAGTGTGTAAGGTAAATGAACAAACTTAATATGATGTTCAAGTTCTTTTCAGTTTTATCCACAAACAAAATCGATTCACCAACAAAGGAGAAAATTTCTGTAAGCAAGTTTTTAGAAGCAAAGAATGCAAGAGATGTTTGAAAAGCACACTTCCATCGTTGCTATATTTTCTTATCGTGGGTCATGAAGATTTCCAAACTAAAGGAGGCGAATATAATCATCTTCCAACATGTAAATTGTGAGTGTTATACCTTAAATATTTTTCAAATTGGGTAACCAATTTGGGTTCATATTTCATAAGTGAATCTTTTTAACAGCTCTTCTTGTTTGAACTTAAAAAAACAATATATTACTTTCTATACTCCCCCTATTAACTTTGAAATTTTTAGGTCCGTGAGAAACTGTGAACTCACTATCTCTGTTGCATTGATGAATGACTTCAAGAGTTCAGGATCATTGAATTCATTACAAAAGGAAACAAATGTCCTCACAATATCTGCTTCTCCATTATCTGCAGCTAAGTGAAGTGCCAGACATTCATCCTGAAGAAAGAAAATATTCAGTTTCATTACAATTCAAACTACAATTGTACGTCTAAATGACTGAAACAAAATAAAATGAAAACATCTACATGATAAATAATAGAGTAAGGTGCATAATAGCGATACGTCACAAATATATATAGAACTCAATTTTCCATCCTTGCACGATTCTACATCATTTTTCAGCCTCGCAACTCTTTCCCAGTCTCAAAACACCTACACTAGTCATGGATTTGGCCTTTTTTCGAGCCTCAAATTTTCACAAGTGGATTGAACTCAAATAAAAAAGAAAGTATGGAAAAGAGAGGACATTTTTTTAAGAAACTATTGAGACAACAACACTCAAGTGCTAATCCAAGGTATTTAAAGGAACTACGCTAGAGTTTCTGCAGAGTTTAGGTCAGCATTCCATTGTTGCATGGTATTTAATACTCCCGGAAAAAATTCTATCTTTGAATCAACTGGAATGAAATGATCTATGTATAAATATATATATATAATAATAATAATAGTAATTATCCTTTAAAGGTATAAAAAGTGCTCAATGCTGTCATTGGACAGAGCGGTAAATAATACTAACGGAGACTAATATTCTTCGCTGTTACTAATGTTTCACGCTTATTAGACGATCATCAGGCAGAGCTATATCTGATGAAAAATTATACCAGTTGGCAACTATTTTTGACAGACTTGGTGTTAGTCTATTGTTATAGGGAACAATGGAGATTTTTACAGATACTGTTTTACATTGTGAGTTTCTAATTGTGCAGCGTGCTTTGAAGGTGCCCTCTGTCAAACCAATTTAGTTATTTCCTTCAGTCGCTTAGTGTTTTGATGTTGGCGTTATAGATTAGGCTTTTTAACTGGCATTTGTTATGGAGCAACTCTCTAAGTATGTGTGGGACCTAAAGAACAAAGGGATAGATTACAATATCAAATGGACACGTCTCGCCACAGAAAAAGGCTATAGTAACACTTCAAAGAGATGCCACTTGTTTCTGGTGGTGAAATTCCACATTATATGCTCTACAGAGGACCACATACTGCAATTGCTCTCAACATGAATCTTTAAATAAAACCGATTTGATGATGTCAAAATCGTGCAAAAACTATAGCAGTCTCTTGCATGAGTTTTATATTTCTTTTGCATTTTAATTCCAACGAAAGACCACGTCATAGCTTTGTTTAGTGAAGATGTTTATATTATCATGTAGCATGAAATGGTTATTCATAAAAACAAACCAGCCTACCTTTATTTTGTGCCTATAGCCTATAAGTATTGAAAGAGAACAAAAAGAAATTCTGATTTCACGAAACTTCACAAATATCGAAATTTAAAATCAAGAATCGCTAGCCTAAACATTGCAAGAGCAGTTTTGGAACAGAGTTACAACATGGTTAAAGTATGGCTCTCGTAAAGTAAGCATTGATTGATTGAGAAAACTTCTTACAGTGATGATGGATAAAAGTTTTAATCTAATTAGTAAATAGTCGATTCATCTTTGTTTGCCTAGATTTGATTTTAGACTATTTTGATGGTTTGTTTTCATTTTCACGCTTTGCTGTTGTGAGATAACGTCACGAGCATTAGCCAATCAAATTACAAGATCGAATAATAGCTCATTCTTGTTGTGTTCTGATATTATATAATGTATTGCTTATCCTATCTAATTACATTGTTCGATTTTATGTTGATCCTGTCAATTGTTATGTTTTTAAATTTTACAAATAAAACTTGTTTTCATGCCTACATTTTGAGATCATTTCGCTTTTTTATTTAGAATTTTTTAATTTTAGCAGATGATGTAATGTAATATTTCTCTCTTAGGCACAGGTCACATGATTTTTCGATGCGGTTATGCAATCCAGCAGGCAACAACATTCTCTAGTTAATAAAGTACTTGCGCTTCTATGCTTTCAGCTTCCAAATATATTTTGACAGGTCTGCCGAGTTTTTGTATTTTTGATGCCCAACGTTTGTCTGTGCTGTATTACTTTTGCTTCGTAGACCTCGCACTTTTGCAAGCATTCATTTTGCAACGGGCACAATAACTTGACCCTGCAGTTGCATAATGATTGTTCATTGGATTGCGTTTTCTTGGCGTTGGATACTTTGCAGTTGTGACTGCTTTGAATGGCTTTCATGTTTTGTGTGCAACTGTAACTGACTCCAACGGTGCTCAGGTGATTTTTTGGGTAATACTTTTGTATAAGATTGAGAAAATATTTTCCACTATTTGTTTTCACACTTTCGTTGAAAGGCGGGTTAAACATCGTCTATCATTAGGTTTCTCAATATAAATTCTACCGAACTGTTCATACTCTACATACATATTGTGACATTCGCTAGTCCATTGTTCTTCAGTTTCAAAGTCTATGGCGTGCCAGAGTGGACAAAAGATGGTCAAAATCAAAGAGAGGTTTGAAATTCCATGGAGAGTTTTCAAATGCAAATTAAGTCAGTCATAACTGCAAAATGTAATTTAAAACTATATAAATAGGTATGAAGTTTTACGGAGAAGTTCAAAACTACAACGATATGCTCAAAACTTCAAGGAAAAATTTAAACCCGCAGAGAGAGTTTTAAAAATCCACTGAAAGTTTTAAAATGTACTTCAACCCAGGAATGGATAGAAATGATGCAAATGAATTTACCATGCCATGCTGCTGTATTCATGATAATATGTTTGCGAAATCTGATATGCATTCAATCCTACATGATTTGTTGCTTTTATTAGCATTTTGTGCAACGGCGTGATGTTTAGTGATTAAATTTGAATTGAGACTAATTGAAATTCATGCGCTACACTTCTACCAAGGATTTCCTCTGTGAATATTCAAATTGGTTTTCTTGTTATTCAAAGAATCTTACACCCCCGAGAAGACGTTTCACACTATTTTTGTAACTTTTTATCCCATGGAGGGATCAGTTCTGTATAAATTGTTTCTGTGGATTGACCACTTTTAGCCTTTAGTCATTCTGTTTACGTTTCCAGTTCCAAACATGGCTTTGAACCAATCAAATTGCTAGAAAAACGTTTGATTATCTTTGACGAGTTATAAGTAAACTTCCTGTCTTTCAGTAACATTATTGTAAGCAGATTCAATCTTCCATGATTGATCACTTATCCTTGATGCAAGCCTATCCTGCAGGTTTTCCAACCGTTATTTGAAGGTGACTGCCTTTTCTTGTCATTCGAGCCTTTCCTTTCTCCTTGCGTTTCTATGCATTTTCAGTTCATAGCGATGACCAGCTTTTTATAGCCCATATTGATACCTCGTTGAATAATTGAATTACATATTTTGGATTTTGTGGATCATTCAGGACTGCGGAGCATACATCAGACTGGCATATCGAGTTTTTGTGATTAAATCATGATTGTACATTAACAGTAAAACTGTAGCATTAACATTGGCCTTACATGACTAGATCTACTTCTATTTCTATTTCCAAAATCGTGACTACACAGAAAGTCTCACATTTCAACACTGACTGGTTATTGGCATTGAAATGGGGAATTTTCAATGCAATTTAAGATCTATTCTAGTGCCTTGTAGCATTAAATTGACTTGCTCGTATAATTGTCGAATATAATTGTTTCGGAAAGAAGCAGTGTTTAGGTATTAAATTGTTGCACAAAATATTTTCATTATGATATCAAATATAGAAGAACTAAGTCAAATTTTACTTTTACAAAATGCAGAATCACCTTATTTCTTGCACAAATAAAGGTCTTTGAAAATCCAACATCACCAAACTCATTAACATTGCTAATAAGTGTATTTATGACATTCGAGTGTTTGTTCAATGTTGCCACGTGAAGAGGGGTGGAGCAATCCTACAACATAACCAAAAATTGTTTCTTTCTACCTCATGAGGAAGAATACAGAGGGCTGTTTTCAGTGGTAAGGTATAGACTTGGTAACTCTAATTCACGAGCCCTATGCTCAAATTGTATTCAAAATCAGGAATATCGTTTATATCTGCTTGTAGGGACACCTGACGAAATACAAAACTGAATGTAGGAATTGTGTACTTAATAACGCAATTACTGTAATCGGAATATAAGAAATAGCCTGCGCCACATACCAAACTATTTCGAGAACGTTAGGGTCTGTGTAGTACGCTCAAATTCCCAGTTCTTAGGGGCGTGACTAGAATGTGTGAATTATAAACATTATAACAGCTCGAAATTGTGAAGGCAAAAACACCAATGGAATTTATCACCTTGAAATGGAAACTTACAATGGGGATGCTTTGTTTTTGTCTTAAATGTTTACATGACGCCTCCAAGATTTGATAAATTGAAAGTGAGATGCATAAATTAGTTCCTGGAAAACCAGGAAACACGCTACGTCACAGAACTGGGAATTCAAGCGTATTACACGGACCCTAACGTTCTCGAAACGTTTTGGTCTGTGATGCAGGCTATACAAGAAATGGAAATGTATTGCAACATTTTTATTGGATCAAACTATTATTATTCACCTCCATCTTAGCATTAATGAATGATTTTGAGAATTTGACATCATCGAGGTACTTGACAAATGCAACAAGCTTGGTCACAACATTTGAATTTCCTCTGAGTGCAGCCAAGTGAAGTGGTGTCCATCCAGCCTTCAAAATAATATCATGTGTAATATGGCTGAGTAATTGAAGAATGACTTTGATTACTGCTCGATCTCTTGATGACTAGTGTTTAAAATTCTATCAAGTAGTTAGCTCAAATGAGAATGATGGTGACATATTTTGAAGGAACAATATCAATTTGATGTGCATATAGATCTCAAAGTCACTAATGTAGAATTCTGTAAATTTTGGGATGTGAAAGAATTAGATGTGAGCTAGTTGTCAGTTACACTGGAGTAATGTAATTACAAATTTTCAGGTTTCAATCCACAAAGCAGTTATATAAATATAAACTTTACTAAAATTAATGGAGTCAACGACAACACATTATCTACTGCTACTCCGATCAGTGTGCAATCTTGTCCCAATAAAATTTGCGTGAAGATGACACAACGGGTTGAACTCAGAGTAATTATAATGTGTTCTCCTTGACTCAAATGATTGAGTATTACAGCTTTGTCACATGCTGACATTAAGTCCTTTTACCCCTGCTAATGAATAAATGTATTTATAGATGTGACCCTTCGAGTTAGAATCAACCATTGTGAAAAATTTTCAAAGTCCAGCTTCTTACAGATGCTAGAGCAGAATTTTCTGGGCTGCTCGATTCTCAAAACAATTTTGAATCTGATGGGTATAAATTATTTTATCAAAAAAAAACATAATTATTTGCGGAACAGAAATCCAAACATGTCGAGCTGAGAAAATAAATCCTCACAATTCTAAATCTTTAGCAGACCTTAGCAGCTTTATGTTACAGAATCCCAACTTTGCTTGAAATTTATTAACATATTCAAAGATGCATAATGAATTACATATGAATGAGTTTACAAAGCGTTTGATTTTTATTCCTTCCTTGGCTTCAAAGTCACATTATCCGCTGTGGTAAAGATTCTGAATTGTCTATGCTGGTTTTTGAATTATAACTTAGAGTACTTATTATTTGTATTACAAATATCAGTAGTATTTACTCATCTGAATATCAGTGAACCTACATGATAAGTAATAAATTATTAGTTATAAATTTCATGATCAATTTCAAAATCATGATAATTTATTCAATAATTTTGGAATAAAACTAACAAAAACCTTGAAGTTCAGAAGAAAATTATAGTTAAAAAACTACACAAAATATAGTTAAAAATCAAATATCAACAAGACCATGAAAAAGAACATATTACATTTGACCTGGTTACGATGAAAACTGAGAAAGGATAGTTATGATCAAATTTAAATAATTTTTCACCTCTTCTCGCCATTTCTAAAAACTTTCCCATTGTCACAATTGTTGATTCTGACACAGAGGATCACATATTATAAACTACAATATACTTATTAAAATTTCAGTTTATTATGTGGTTTTATTTCTGTTGTTCCTTGTTAAAGTATCTATATTGCATCATTCCAATTAAGCCTTCGAAATGTTACATGAAATTTAAATATGGAAAAGAACTTTTGGAATTTCATTTAACAAACTGACTTATTATATCAACAATCAATACAGCCTATATAGATCCTTCCAGTTCAGGAGGAATTAAATAACATATCTTCCACTGGAAATGAGTTTGAGATTCATAATTCAATTTCCTTGTCTGTTTGTGACCCCAATCAAACAAAATAAGGTTAATTTGAAAGTAGATAATACCAGAGTATTTGATCTAGCCCTTGCATCAATGAATTCTTTTGAGAATGCAACATCATTAATGTGATGAACAAAAGTGATAAGCACATTGACAATATCAGAAAATCCTTTGATTGCAGCTATGTGTAATGGTGTCCATCCATTCTATGAATTAACATCAGAATAAGTTAGGGAGGTATATAAAAAATGGAGGGATTTGTAACTACAGATAGCAGTAGAATCCGTCCTTAGTTGCCGACATCGTTATTAGGCTATAATGTGAGACTCAAACATTTCAAGTTTCATTGTACATATCTCCGATCTACTCAAGTTTTCGATAATATTGCTGACTTAGTGTTCAAATATTGTAAATCAAAAAAATTCCCACGACTATTCCCTGTATCTTCGGAGAAAATGGAGAAATAAGTTACGTAAAAATTAATAGACTTTCTTATTAGTCGGCGGCAATTGTCCAATGAAAAAAGGCTGAGGACAATGGGTTCTTGATAAAGGTGAACAAAAAAACCTTCCTTGCAGTTTGAGTGGCTTTTTCTACAGCGTGGTCCAGAAACGCGCAAAAACCCATTATTATTAATCGGCGTTTCAAACTCCATTACATTCTTAATTAATCAAACACGGCTTCGGTAGATAATAGAGGGGTCAGTCTGATAATTCTGAATGTCACGCTCAAACTTGTTCGATAATTGTTAATTGTCCGCAGCCTTCCTCGATTGGACAATGGCCACCGGCTAATAAGAAAGTCTGTTAATTTTTACGTAACGTGTTTTTCTGTTTTTTCCGAAGATACGGGGAATATTCATGGGAACTTTTTTGATTTACAATATTTCAACGCTAGTCACAATATTATCAAAAAATTGAGTAGGTTGGAGATGTATCACAACAAGTTTGTTTTAGAAACTATTACGATCCTCACGTCACGGCCTGTATGTATAATTGGATCAGTTTTTTTAGCTTTTTTGCATAACTGTTTTTGAATGAATCGATTAGTAGTCAAAGTCTCCATATCCAAAATATTTGTTACAGCTAATAGATATGATAGGGAACTTCTCAGAAACATCATGCCCCAGCTTTTTGCTGGATGGAAAGGGTTACAGCTAGAACCTTACATCTTCGATGGTCTGGCAGGTGCTTACTAGGCCAAGGCTTCTATTAAAATTTGAAGGTTTGTATCTCTCAAATTATTAGTATATTAACACAAACAACTAACACATCTAACAACTAACATCTTTGCGTTATGATTAATAAATTCAAAAATGAAACAAGAGACAGCCATGTTTCCACTTCAAATATTGATTTATTGTCAAGGTACATAGCTTTTTTCAAATAAATATATCCTAACACTAAAGAGGAACGGTTTTGAATATTCCCCACCTTCTTTTATTTGACATGTTGGAATGATATCATTGTTTCTTAATAAAAACAGAAATTCTATTGTATCTAAGGTATAGATAAAGCAAACAATACACTACTAGCAGTAACTGTATTGCGCCACACTTGAAGGCCATATGATTTTAAAAAGGTATGCCAGTTGCACTTTATTCTTATATCAAACAGACAGAAGTAGCATCGTATATTTTTGCAAAGCAAAAAATCACCTCTTTCCTTGCATTGATCAATGTCTTTGAGAATTCAACATCATCAAGCTCTTTAGCAGAGTTGATGAGTGTATTTACAACATCAGTGTGTTGCTCCATTGTTGCCAAGTGAAGTGGAGTTGAACCACTCTACAACATAATTAAATGTTTATCTTTCTGCATTGAGATAGAAAATTTCCTGTACCATCTCAATGTAAATCAACATCTGTATTATTACATTAGCATTGTTCTTATAACAATGTTATAAGAACGTTATGTTCAGTTGTTATGTTCAACACAAAGTATGTCTTAATAGTTGCAAGCTGGTATAACTTTTTAATCGAATGTATTTCTGTCTGATGATCACCTGTTAAGCGTTAACATAATAGTAGTAGCAAACAAAAATCTGTAGTCGTTACTCAATTAGTATTATAATATGGTCATCATAATACCTGCTTATAAATAGCCATGAAGAAGTTGACAAAACTGAGTGTAGGAGTTAGCTGATCACAACATCTTAAAAATGATGTATCTGGTGAGTGTATAATGGAAGAATGTGTGAATATTCTCCTTTTATCACATTATACTCACTGTAATCCTGGCATTGATGAAATCATTTGTGAATTTAACATCATTGATGTACTTGACACATGCAACCAGCTCAAGTACAACGTCTGAGCTTCCTAGTGATGCTGCAATGTGAAGTGGCGTCCACTCATCCTATGAAACAACATCGAAAAATGTAGCTGACACGAATCATGGCTGGGATCATCAATAAATATGGAAGACAAAATATCGCCCGGCTCTTCTGAATAGTTAATTATTTTGCCTTGCACCATTATTTAGTCTCGTTGACCCGAGTCATACAAAAATTACTCATATTTTTTATTCGAAACTATTTATATCACATTTAAAATATTAAAACAAACACTAAAAACCTTGAAGAATTTTATCTGATAATTTTTAAAGACATACTATCACCCATTGATTTTTAAAGGATTATCTGCCTTCATTGGAGATAGACATAAACAGTGGAGGTGCCCTAAACACGACGATGTCACCAGCACAGTGCCTACTGTGTCAGCAGCACAGTGCCTTGACGAACAATAGAAGATACTTCATGCCTCGCAGCCTCGCGAAATGTGATTCCCCACTATTGTTGACGCAGTAACATTGCTTTTACTGCATGCATCATTTCACAGGAAACCGATCAAAAGTTAAGTTCACCTGTTGGATTGTTGTCATGATAGGAAGGGGATGTGCATGATGAATAAAGGTTTGCCGGTTATTGAAGCCCAGGTAAAAACTTTTTCACTACAGCTACATGATAATATTTTTTAAGCTAGACTTTTTACAAGCCATCTTACATAGGTTTAAATGTAATTTAAGCAACATTGAACGCTTTATCCTCAGACAGTATCAGGAAATAAGCAATAAGGGGAAATTTATCCAATAAGGGGCTGCGAGTTATGCCATGAAATTCGATGTTATTGGCACACAGGCTGACGGCTTTGACCAAACGACTGCCTATTACGGCCATGTTTTTCAAAATTGCAGCCGTAGTACCCAATTCTTTTACACGTAGGCTCCACGTAGACATATATTATCTCTAATCCAACAATGTTTTTTTTCACTTGCACTTTCAATTACAAAGCCATTTCATTTGTGCGATTAGAGCAATTCGACCTTCTTATTGATCACCAATAAAGTAGAGATGGAGAAACCGCTCTGAGATGTCATTTTTCACAATCAAATTTTATAAAGTACTTATATAAATCACATTTTGGCAAAGATTGGAAATTGGCTATGATACTGTATATTCATTTTTCATGGTAGGGCGTATAATTTTTGAAAAAAAATTGTAAAAAGACTTCATGAACTCTTCATGAACTTTTGATGAATAATTTCCTGAGGCTTTTATTCTGAGCAATAGTTCACAGACAGATAATGAATTCTCAAATCCAAACACCCTGTAGGTATGGAATTCGTTCATGAACTTTCATGAGTTGTTCATGAACCGCTGTGCAGTTTTTGATTTGACGAATAATCTCATGAACACTTTCATGAATAATTCATGAACTCAAAAATTCATAAACCTTGATAGAAAAAATTTCATGAGCTGTTTATGAACATCCTATAAAAATTCATGTACAGCCTACTATCTTCATGAACTGTTCAAGAACTCATGAACAACTTTTCGTCAGGGTAAAAGCATTTCCAATGAACCAGAACAACTTTTTATCATGTACACAATAGCTAAGTTTGAAATCTACCAAAATATTTTCAGAAGCATAAACAAGCAGAAGCTTTTAAATGATCCTGAACCGATAATAGAAAGCGACAGCAGTGATACAAACTGAGAAAAAATTAGCAGAAGCTTGCAAGGATTTCAGCGTGGGAATTAATGACGTCAATACGTACCAACCCATTAGGAGAGTTATATACTGGACATGAAGAAACAAGCTTAAATGTTTCACAATTACTATCAACTTTGAAAAAATATATCAAAGATCTGCTCATCACTGAAATTTACATCCAACATTAAGTTACAATCTCATCCCATTTTTGATGTATTCTGCCTATTTTTGTAGCCAGCGAACAGACAGACTTCTTCCTTTGTAAACTCTGTCTGCACATTGGCCAGCAAAATTGTGTTCTTACTGCTCCTTTCCACTAACAGATTTTGGTAGTGCCTTGTGATCAGCTTATAGAATACGAGAACAAAAGAACAAAGTAGCTTACTAGTCTACATTTATCAAAACAATGTATATTGGAACAATCCCAGGAAACTACATTTGCAGGAAAGAAATTTAGTAATAGCACTATACAAACAATCAGAAAATGATCACGCTAGCCAATGGGCAGACAGACTATATGAGGATAAAGTGTGTTTGTAAGCAGGATACCTATTATAGCATGGCATTCTCTGATGCACTTTTGTGTTTGAACATTCTTCAAACATTATTTCTAAACTACAATTATAACTTATCAAATGAACTCTGATCATTACTTTCATATCCGCTGCACTAAGAAGTGCCTTTTGGAAATGAAGTGCAGCCAAGTGGATTGCTGAAAATCGAACAGATAAAAAATTCAGGTAACTTGATCGAAATAATGAAGTTTGGCAAAAATAATTTGTTGATTTGGTATCTTATCACAACTTAAGCATCTAAAATAGCATAATTTTTTGGCATGCTTTTCAGTGGCGATTATTTAGGCAAACAAACAGGCTTTTTCTGTTGAAACACCACGTCAACGTCTACCAATAATTGACGTGGATTGTCACATAAAACAGGGAATCAGTTTTGTTTTGTCCTTTACAAGAAAATATCACATCCTCTGCTCAAAAGACATTTCCATTGTCATGATTATTGATTCTGATATAAAGAGTCACACATGTGGTATCCTCCATAATCATCAAGCATATTTGTGTCATGCCTTGTAGTGGTATCAATAAGCAATCCAGCATATACAGCTGAGAACAGGGGGTTTTGACAAGGAAACATTTACTGATTATGTACTTTATTGATGACCTCTACATGGATTACAGTATTGAGGTAAATACCTAGCGCTGCGGTGGATTTGACTGACTTGCACACCATTGGACTTTTTGTTGCCTTTTTCTTTAGTGCTATTCCTTACTGTCAAGTTAGGTGGATTTCTGATGAACACCAAACTGTGGTGTTGCAGCAGATTGATTTTGTGAACCAGGAAAATTCCATGAGCATTATTTAGCCACAAGGTATAATTTTATTTCGATGCTACATAGTTCCAGGCATGAAATTCATTATCAGTCAAATGGGAGAAATACGCACAGAAAATTTATGAATAGGTAAAATGGAGTTTTTTAAGTGGAGTTCTTTTGTTTACGAGCAGATAGCGAGGAAATCAGCCTTTTAGTACCTCTCTCATGCCTGTATTTAGTATCTTGAGGCGAGAAACTCGGTAGACCCAAAAAGGGGGTCTCCGGTGTGGCCCCGTGGAGCGGGCCGTTGGGTGTAAAAATTGTCCAGGAATCAGCTTCTGAATTTACACGTTAGGACAGGGGTACTTTTAGATTGATCTGTCAAATCGGACGGACATGGGCCGCTGTTCCAGCACTATCTCGTTCTTCGGCATGCCAAACAGTAGCGAAACTTTCTCCTAGTTCTCTCTCGTTTCACTCCTATTTCTTCTCCTTTCGTCGTCGCTTGAATGGGATTAGCAGCTCCTCTTGCGTGCTGTTTTGTGGTGTATTTACAGTCGAGGTTGAGGCTTGATTCTGTAACGTATGATAGTGATGTTTGCAATTGAAAACGTAGTAGGGCATCGGCCGTTTGGTTCAGCATATGGTAGGTCAAAAGTTTCTCGCAACGATTGTTGTTTGACCGCCATCCCCTTGGGAATTTTACAAGTGCTTTGCAAATGGTTGATGGTGTGTTTTTAGTGTATTCTCTGTCACAGGCACATTCGATCCTATTCGTTACACTCGCGCTCCTATGACGGTGTTCACGGTTAGTATGTACGTGAGTCTGTATTGCCTGTATATCGTCGTCCTGATGCTGTTGTTGTGACTGAAAGTGACTAAAACTCAGATCAAATGATATTGATTTCGCAGGCACGGGGCTCTGGTATTCGTTGTCCTATGTTTTATTGGTGCATATTAATTAGTAATCTGACTATCATCTCTCCTCCCTGTGCACGTCTTCTCAACAAGTATCAGAAAAATCATTAAATTCTCCGCGTTAGGGTTCGGTATACTATTGCAGTGCCAGCGCATATATCATCAGACTCGATTACCCTGTTCTAACAATTTTTTGCCATCTGCCTGTTTTCTCTCTCCTAAGGAGCTACTGACATATGTTCATACTCGGCTTGGGACAGCCACCTTTAGATGTGTATATCAAATGTAATCATTCCCAGATGGACTAACTGAGAGACAGAGAAAGGCACTCTACGCTAACCATGACAGGCACTCATTCTTATGTCCCAATGCCGACCTAACGATACAAAGATACAACCCACACCCACTGCCGCCGATGCCGATTTCTCCAGTGCTCAAGTACGTTCTGTCTTTCTATGACTTCTACTCAAGAGGGTTCACGACAGTAGCCCCGTTTTGAATTTTTAATGAGCAGTTTTTTTTGTTTCAATAATATTAAACATGGCAGAATTTGGTGGTGCGATCAACAAGAAAACATATATTTTGGTTTTAAAACTGCAAAAGAGAGTTTGAATGAAGACAAATAAATGTATTTCCAGGTGAACACTTATGTTGCAAAATGTTTGTGTGCAAAAATATTGAGTTTGCGCTTCACATGGCAACATTTGCAAGATTGTCAGAACCTAATGGCGTAGAAGCAAGCTTCGTGGTTGATCAGTACTGTCATTGATAACTTGTGCAGAATACTAGCAGTGAAATTAATCTTTTATGAATTATGCTCAGTTTGACTTACAATGATGTTTACCATCTTATTTTTCACTTGAATATCGTTTATTGTTATTTAATTTTTGCTGAATCTCGACAGTTTTCATGAAAAGGTGTGAAAATGACCATTCTTTCTTTGATTTCGAGAAAACTTAGCCCAGACCCCTATTTTTTATTTTGAATTTAGATAGTATCAAGTCTTATTGATGTCTCCACAAAATTAGGGAATTATTATAGTTTGGTATGACTGAATTATCACAAAACATGTCATAAATCGCACAAAAAATGTGTCCCGAAAGAATCACCTTGCTCACAAAACCACTTGCAAATTTCTAAAGTACTTTTAATCAATGACTCTTCATATTGGTAGACTATCTTATTCTGAATTTTTGAAATTATCATGTATTTGAGTGTTGAGAAAAAGTTACATAAACAAAAGGGATGAAATTGACCATTCTTTCTTTGATTTCGAGAAAACTTAGCCCAGACCCCTATTTTTTATTTTGAATTTATATAGTATCAAGTCTTATTGATGTCTCCACAAAATTAGGAAATTATTATAGTTTGGTATGACTGAATTATCACAAAACATGTCATAAATCGCACAAAAAATGTGTCCCGAAAGAATCACCTTGCTCACAAAACCACTTGCAAATTTCTAAAGTACTTTTAATCAATGACTCTTCATATTGGTAGACTATCTTATTCTGAATTTTTGAAATTATCATGTATTTGAGTGTGAGAAAAAGTTACATAAACAAAAGGGATGAAATTGACCCCTGAAAATGTAGGGGATTCTACTGCCCCTCAAGCCCAAACCAATACGGTGACCCGCATTTTTTTTCTTCATATTTCGAAAGTTCTATGCCCAAGGAATGTTTGCACAAAATATCAACAAATTATTATTATTGAATTTAAATTTGGCATAAAGTGTAGTGAACCCCCTTAAGAACATAACGAGTATGACACACTGATTGGTAAAGGAAATTATCACTCAGAGAATGAGTTTGCAAATGTCTTACTAGAGCAACATGCAATGTTAATTGCTTGTAGAAATCGACAAAAATGGAATATTCTGCTACAAATGGAACCCTAACAGATCTCTCTAATATCAACACTCTTGGGGACTTTCTGGGGAGCAAAGGATGTTGTTCTATGAACTGCTACTACTTGAAACAGAAACATATCAAAAGTGGTGCACAGTCTTATGACCACTCGCAGGGCGGATTTATGTCACTTTGGGCTGTAGGCATTTTTACACGATTTTTCCAATTTTCTAAGTTTTCTGCTCTGCTGTTGAATTTGTAAAAAAAACAATTGGGTGAAAATCTCTCCAAATATTGAGGGAGATAAGCTGAATTGCTTCGGAAATATTACATATTCAAAATAATTTTCATATTTAATTGCTACCTTTTGTAATTTTTGAGAAAGGCTGTACGCTCAACCTGATATTTCATCTTCTATTATTGGTATGTTTCCTATAATTTTAGACGCAAGCTCATTCCACTTGCAGGTGCTTCCAATTTCCTTGCATTATCAAAATAAGAAACCAGAGTGGTCAACTGTGGAGCTGCAACACTTCATTTGGAACAAATGAAGGTGATAAGATGTTGAGCATTGCAAAATATATTTTGCTACATAAAGGTTTTAGGTGGGAAACTGAGTGGTATTGTTTAAACCCTGGTGCGTCACGTGGCATGTGTTTTTTAAACTTTCATCTTTGATGCAATGCAAAGCTTAAACATTAGTAAATATGTAAAACAGTAGAATGGTTACTAAGATTGTGGAATAGCATTCCACTAGCATTCAACTCTTGAAATAACCAGCTTTAAAAATAAATGACATAAATGATCAGCGTTAATTCATGAAATGAATGCATTGAAATCAACAATATGTCCAAGGAAAGTATCTGTTGTATCAGTTGAGATGCTGACTCCGCCATCCTAAAAAGATTCTGGCATGGGTATGTTTTATTGTAACTGAAGGTTGGAGAGGTTTCTGTTAAACATACATTGGAAGTTTTCTCAGTGCTACCATAATCAATAATAATCATGGTTTGAGGACGCTGTAGCTAACATGTTGCACCTTATTGAATACCTAGCGGTACTGATTCTGCACTGAAATGAACATGTGTTTTATTATTTCTCATGATTTCTTATTGGCATTGGCTCGATACACAGAGATGAAAATCGAAATTGGACTCAATTGATTTCCAATTGAATTTTCAAATGGAAAATCAACTCATACTAGCATCCCTTTGGGTCAAAAAAGACTAAAATTCGCCAATAGACTAAAGAATTACACAGGTAGACCATAGTGTATTATTATTATTATTATTATTATTATTATTATTATTATTATTATTATTATTATTATTATTATTATTATTATTA
>JANVCG010078778.1:0-34195 GCA_025505365.1 Haliclystus inabai
TTGATTGATTGATTGATTGATTGATTGATTGATTGATTGATTGATTGATTGATTGATTGATTGATTGATTGATTTGAAAAGCTTAAGAATTTAAAATTTTTACATAGTTGATTATCTATCATTACTTTTGATTTATAGATTTCAACATCAAAAGATAATGAACAGATATTTACAATATCTGAACAAAGCAAAATGATGTGTTTGCAAAATGATTTGAAATTACTTTTGGAGTCACAGAATTCCATTTCCATAAAGGATCTGGCTACAGCATATTGCACATTCTTTGGAAGGCCCCTGTGTCATAGTGCTTATGGCTACACCTCAATTGAAAGTTTGCTGTCTAATTTACCTTCAAATTTTAAGGTTTGTGAAGGTCCATCAAAAGATTTCCGAAGAAGAGTAAAGAAATATATTATGTTTTTGCTTCTGCTTGTTTGCAAATAACAAAAGGTTTCATTAAAACCTATCGCAAACTTTCTTAATTAAAATACCTTGAACTTGCCTACTATCAAATTTAGGGGCTCATCAACTGGTTTCCACTTTTCATTTGAACTCGACTCTCAAGTTGGATCAAACAAATGTTACTGTTACCAAGTAATACAAATTGTTGCATAAGAGGAAAATGGTTTCATTGAAAAGAAACACGTAAGGGCCTTCAATGGCTAGCCTAGTAACAATATGAGGCTTGATGTCCAGGAATTATATATGAAGCACACGTGTTTTTTTATTCCAAATCTAAATATTTCTTTGAATTCTTTTCTCTTTTGTTTTGAAAGGTGAACCACCAGAGAAATGGTGCCAAAACGCTGAGTTTATCTTCACCTGCAGTCTGTGCGCCCACTGTTGCAGGTTTGTAGAATTCAATCGGTTTTCTATGTATCATTACTGTAAAATGTTAAATGTACGGCTTTTAGGTTTCTTTGATTACAAGTTTGTGGGGGCTCATGCGAAAACAATGAGAGAGCTCGCTTAGATAAAGTAGCTTTTGTCTTAACTTCAAAATTTCATCTTGTATTACAGTGAAACCTGTGTATAACAGCCAGCTTTGAGATTGGGTAATATTGATCACTACATAGAGATGGTCTTTGTACCAGGTTCAAAGTTTTCATATTTGCATCAAAACAACACAGCATCTTTTGAGTCAAAGTTATTTATGATTTTCTAAAAAAGGTCTGCCTATCTATGGCCTTTATTTAGGTAGCACTTGTGGTTTTTCCATCAAAACATCATGTCAACATGTTATCAAGATGATATGTTGATATGTTCACGGCTGACTTGTAAGTCAAACTATTTTACCCCTGCTAGTAATAAAATATAACTTTATGAAGTTGTGACTTTTGAATTTTTCTATAGTAAGCTTACCGTTCTCTCACAAGTCCTGGCCACATTATAAAAAGAAGAATAATGCAAAAAATATAACGTACATTCAAAACGAAACTTGTTTCTAAATTGTGATCTTGTTGGCGTTTTTTTCCGAAATTTCAATCAAAAATAGTTATTGACTATGTTTTCATTAGACTTGTTTCTTGAATACAAATATTAAAAAAGTGCCAATTATAAAGTGCTTAATTAATTAACGTGCAAAAGCGGATGCTCTACTCAACAAAAACTAACAATAATCAGAATAGGAAAAGCAATGTCTATTTAAGAACCAGGGAAAAAGTGTGATGTTATTGAGTCCAACTGAGCATCAAGGCTTGCTTTGATTCTTCCAATTTTCAGCATATCTTTAATTAGACAGTCAAATTTTTTCTTCAGATTTTTTTTAAATAGTAAAACTTGATTCTGAAACAGATTGTTGATATTTTTGATTTACCAGTGTGTTGATACTTGAACCTTTTCTCTTGTGTTCGTCAATGTGTTGATGCAAGTGTCAGCATTTGTATCCTGAATAGATTGCATCAGATAAATTACGCTGGAAGCTGTATACAACTCATAGATGAGATAAGCTCGCCAGCTTTTCAATTTAGTCCTCTAACCTTGATTGTTGTTTCATGATACGTCACAACTGACGAAGGGAATGTACTACACCATTTAAATGAAGTATTGTCGGTATACAGTGAAACCTGCATGTAACAGCCAGCTCAGAGTGGTAGATAAATTGACCACTATATGCAGGTGGCCTTTATATACAGGGTTGATTCAATAGAAAATACTATCTTTAATATTTCAAAAGTGACCATTACAGACAGGTGGCTGCTTTATAGAGGTGACCGACATAACAGGTTTGACTCTATTATATTCATGGTAAAGAATATGTTTCTCAACATCATAACATATGCTATTATTATTTGATTTACTTATTAACTCTGTCTATTTAGCACTCAACCTATTCGAGCCTAGAAGGCCAACGTCAACAAGTTCGGACAAGATTATCGAGTTAACTGAGAATGTTAAAGCTATGTTATCGAGTCTTCCAACTCAACAGATAATGCTGCGCCATTTCCAAGGCATTTATGCAGAATGCTATGGTTGCCAACTTCGTATGTCTGATTATGGATTCTCTAGTTTACTAACCTTGCTGGAATCTCTTGATCTCAATTTAAAGGTTAGTAGGCCTACATTCTGCTTAAACGTATGAAAGCTAGAAGTGGTGTGGTATCCATATAAGCAATTTTGCAAAGTTTTGTAAAGAGTTCTCTCATTATAATATCTTTATACATCCAAATGGACAATCAAGGCAGCAAAGGAAATGGAATTTGAATAACCAAGTAATATCACAAAACCCAACTGTATGCAACTGCAAGCCTGCGGCTTCCTCAAGGAGGTCACGTTGGTCCTTTTAATCGCCTGTTGGAAAGCTTGTTGAAGACATTGTCAACCCAACAAAGCAAAAAGAGTTGTAAATGGAAATTGAAAAATACGTAGGAATTTTAACAAAATATAGAATACTGTAGTTGAAATGCGTAGGTTGTTTCTCAATTATTCAGTTTATAAATCGGTTGTCCCAGTTACGGTCATCATTATGTAAATATTTTTCTGTATTTGGTTGAGTGAATCACTCCAGAAATCTCTGCATGAGCCATCATATATTGAGAATTACAGGGTGTGATTCTGGGAGGGAGGTCATTTACCAACTACCAAATAACCATTATTTTTAGAAATTTAACATAATTGTCAGCTTTTATTTGCTCAATTCGACTGTATGTGGAATGCCATTTCTAGCACGTTATCTACATTATCTCCTGTTCATCTTTCCACCCAGTGCTTTGAGTATTGTAAAAAGTGAACGAGTTTCACCAGGAAATCATAGCTTTTCCGTGATAATAAACAGACTTTGACTCAACGTCAGCAATGACTTGAATTTGTTTCATATACAGTACTCACCAAAATGGTTAGCGCTTTATTTAACATTAAAGATTTGTCATTTTTCTTAGTTTGCAGGTCAAGGGAGTGAGAAAACTGTTACACTGATTGAAACAGATAAAATGGTTTGGATGCGCAAAAAGCTTGCACAAGACATTGAAAGTTTATTACTATGTCAACCATCACAAACCATTCTGATGCGTGCATTACAGCCCATGTATGCAGCTCACTATAGCAGACAGTTACGTAATAGTGATTACGGGGCTGTTAGTGTGGAAGAACTACTGAAATCACTCAATCTTAATTTGAAGGTGAGATGTACGAACGTAACGATGTTATAAGACTAATTATTCAATCATGTTATTTGGCTACTTTGCCAATTGATTTAGCACTTGGGCTGATGCTTGTTCAAATTGACAGACAGGGCATATACTATGTGTTTGACAATTTCATTCAAGAGTTTATATTCCTGTTTCACTATCCAGATCTGTTAATGTTCTCTGTAGATGTAGGTTGGTAACACAGTACTTGACTTGAATGAGATATACCTGTTACTCAATTGTTTGATATCCATGTGTGATGGTTTGAAATTATTGTATTTGACCAAGGCTAAGTTCAATCTTTGTCAGACATGAGATTGTTTAGTGCCATAGTGTGTAGCAGATTTCAGTCTTTTTCCACCAAAGTAGATCTAAGTTATTGCCTTTTCCTATTCTAAGTTTGATTGGAATTGATTTGACTCCTCAAAGTTTTATGTAAGTTGGATGTTTGCAGCTACGACTCTGCTCCATTTAATAAGTGTAATAACATTTGAATGAAACTCTAAAAATTGTCTTATTCACAATTTAATATTTTTCGTTTGTCTACTTTTAGTTTTCCGGTGAAGGGAATAACAAATTTATTACTTTGATGAAAGAACAGCCAGTCTTCCACTCACTTGCACCAGAAGATGATATTTGGGTGCAAGTGGACAATGCGTTAAGAAACCACTGTCACGGTGTGTAACCGGTACATAAGCAGTATCATTATATCGGACACCTGTGATAGACTGATGAGTTATGCTGCTGTTGTTTTTGATTTAGGTGCATTTCCGGTGCAAAATGATATAATTTCTCGTTTGATACAATCTCCACCTACACTACAAAGTAAAGGCTCCAACATGTATCAACTTCTAAATAGAAGAGACACAAAGAAAACTGCACCACCACATATTCAGGTAAAGTTGATCTTTTAGATCTTAGTCTACTGAATTAAAACACTTTTCAATATACCACTTCATTTTAATACCATGGAAGGGATCTAAAGAATAGGTCCAAAGTATTTTATAACTAAAACATGGATAAATATTTGGAGACATCCTAATAGTGCTATTATCATTTAATATTTAGTGCTCTATTTTCTAAATTTCAAAAGCTTTTTGCAGTGTTTATTCAATGTGATCACAATTGACCGAAATTTGGAAAGATTGTATCTGAATTGTGATAAATCTGAATTTTATTTGAATCTTTAATGCTACTGATTAACATGTGAACATGATGCTGCACACTTCGAGTTAAGAAGATTGTGTTAAATTTGTTTCTTTATAAAATCTTTGTCACCCTATGATGGATCAGAAAAAAGCCCCGTTTCTAAACTCAAGCTAAATGAATTGCACATGCTGAAATTAGTAACGAGTTTCGCATGTAAGATATACTGTATGATAATTCAGTCTTTCTGTGTTTTAGGTTCTAGGAAAACCTCATAACTACTATTTTATCCTGCTTCCATGTAAAGGTAAGCAGCTTTTACTGTTTGTTTTTTAGGCCTAACTATATTTATTTCTTTTTATTGCCAAAACAAAAATGTAACACAGCAAAACCTGTGTATTAGAACAAGCTACGAGTCTCTGATGTTTTGACCACTATAGAGAGGTGCCCTTTATACATAGGTTCAAGTTCAATAGAAAGTTTAGAAACACACTAGGCCTCTATTCCGCCACACCCACTTTGCTACAATAGGGCCTAGGGAAATTTGTTGTTCTATACTGATGTGTCATTTCAGAAAATCGAAATGACCAATCACAGCCAACCATTACGTAGTGTGGCATGCTTTGTGATTGAACGATGCTCACACGAGCCGGCAAACAAGATTTTGTTATGTTTTTGCGATCGTTGTATTGGTGGCAACAAAGTCAAAAAGAAACTAAAAATAATGCTACTGAAACGAAGCGAACGAGCCTTCAAGTTCTTCATTAATAGGAGTATTAAACTTGAGTGTATGAGCTTGTTGGCATTCATTTTTTGAGAGAGATTGAAATGGGATTCAACGTTTGAAAGCAAATGAAGCTTGAGCAGTTAGCTCCAATTTATCGATTTCATTATCGAGGGTTGATTTGTAAAATGTATGTAATAATATCACATGAAAACATGCCCAGTGACAATAGGCTTGCATTTCATGGCGTTTTTCTTATTGCAAAAATGTTTGAAGTCTGTATACAAGGTAAGCAGTCTTTTCACTTTGTCCAACACATCAATTTGAACCAACTATTTTTGCAAGGCCCTATGTCAGTAATATACAATAATAAAAATAATAAATAATAATACAGAATTCCCCTTGCTTATCTGATTGTTTCTTGTTAATTGTTCAAGTTGATGGTGGGAAAAATGCAAATGATAATTGGTACTCATATAATTATCCTCTGCACACTTGTTTATAATGGTCAGTTGCTAGGGTTGAAAATACATACTGTAGGTCAATATTGCTATCAAATGTAAATTAAATTGAATTTGATCTTTGCAGGGAAGGTATCGCTCTGTAGTGGTGAAAATTCTCAATCTCATAGCTAGCTGTCATACATAGATGTCACTGTTTAAAGAGTCAAAAATGACCAACAACCTTTTTGCAAAAATGTCTGAAATGTAGGGCCAGATTTAAAACTCATTTTCATGTAATGACGTAGAATCGTTCGCTTTTTCGATTCATAACAATGCAATTTCCTCAAAAGAGCGTCATCCATATCAGCAGTGTTAGTACCAAAACAATACAAAGTTTGCTGGCAAGATTTAGACTCTCTAAAGATTAGCAAAGCTTTAATGTCTTTAGCAATAACTAGCTAATGGAAAATCAGGATTCGTGTAATAAAGCCCTTTCTTGCAATACAATACCACATGAACTGATTAACTTTGAGGACCAAAATCATATGATAAAATTCACACGGTTTAGCATCAAGTGTGATATCATCAGTACCTGGGTCTTGTGGTTCTAATCTACCTCACTAAAATGATTTGAAAATGAAAGTTAATGCTTCTGAGATGCATTTTACTGTATCATATTATCTTACAGATTTTCTGTTTGTAATTTGTCCAATATTTGTTTCAACAGTTGCTCTTGAAGAAGCATGTTGTGATGCCCTTTGTAATTTCCTCTATGAAAAAGATCAATTTTCTGACAGTTTGTCTAAATGTGGATCTCTAGCAGAGATAAGGCAACCAATTGAAGGTCTATCAATGAATTTACAGGGTGTTATTGCTAAAAACACCGACAGGTTTGAGGTAAGCAAGGATACTGTGCTCTGTAATTTGTTATTTCCTGTTTCTCTTCTCTCTGATTATAAGAAGGAACTTATTAAATCAAAAGCAAGCCCTGTAAACAGCGCCTGAGAAAGTGGAATACAAGAGGTATCACACATTTGCTGTTTGCATGTATTCGCCTGTTTGAGGAATGTTGGCAGACACAGGGAGACTTGAAAATAGCTAATAGAAATAGAACTCTTTCTTAGAGAAAAGACTTCAAGCAAGTTCTTCTTACTTTTGACTAATATTTACATGCACAAGCCTCCCAGGTGATTGACATTAAATGTCCTGGGTGTGATAAATATAAGTGTGGCAATGTGCTAAATACTTGAATAAAACAAGCAAATGCTTTTTTTTTCGATATTTTTTTTATTTTGTGTAGCGATTTCCAAAACCATGGGCTTTATAAAAGCAATTTCCAAGCCACCTTATCAACCAGTACCAGTGCAGCAATTTTTCTTTAATTGTTCTTGCAAAATAGAGTATTACAGTACAATGATTTGTTCCCTTTTTTGTTCATCTTTTTCAACATGGGAAGTAATCTTCAAATTCAAGAAGCGTTAATTATCAAAATGTTAATAAATACAAAGTTCAACTACTAAACTTTACTTTTAAGGTTGTAAAACAACACAGTCAAACTTTGTCAATGCCTTTGTACCGTTGGTTACAAACATTGTTCATTTCACCACATTTTTGTAACTTGGTCTTCAGCTTTGTCCTCACACCAAAATCTAAACCTCCCCAATAGCAATAACTGTGAAATCCTCCTATTTCCATAATTAAGGCCTTAAATGACTAAGATCTAAAATTAATGAGCCATAGTTGTTTTTTGCCTATGTAGCAGTACTCCAAATCAACGATACCATTTTTCTCAGTTCCAACCTAAATTATTTCTTATAATTCAATTTTTAACAATAGATTTATGGCAATGCAGTTACATTGACACTGGAGCATGCTCGTTTGCTTTTAATTGATAAAATCATTGATCTATTGAAAGATCAAGACAATCTACAACTGGAAATAGTAGAAATTGTACCAAAATACCATCAAAAGTATGGTCATCAACTAATACTTAGATCGTTTGGGTTTCAAAAGTTGCGAGCTTTACTCAGCTGGCCAGGAGAGGCAAAAATCCAGGTAATTAATTATTCATTATCCCTTACAGAATGATATTTCTAGTGTATAATTACTTTCATATTCAAACTGTGGTATCTCATTCAACATTTTTCATTCTAAATGCATTCAATATTTATAATCTAGTTTTATTCACTGTTTCATTTGCTATAGTCATAATTGTATCCAATACTTACATAATCAAATTCAGCTTGATTTTTAATCAATACATTTTGTGCTCAATACTAAAACTATCCATCAAAATTTATTCAATTCAATATTCCAATTTCATTCAGCATGCAAAGCATGTCATTGGCTCAAACCATTCGTTAAATACATACAGAACTCTTCAAGGCTTGAAAATTTGTAAATGTCTTTTTCTTAGAAATAAAAGTGATTACTTTTCTAATGTTTTTAATGTGTCTCTTATGCATTCTTTTACAGATCGATAACGACACTATCAAACTAGGGATCTTACCTAAGTTTGAAAATAGACTTGTCGAGGTTTTGAGAGAGTCAGACGGTTGTCTTGCAATATCCAAGATTGCAAGTGTGCTATCAAATAACTTGAAGCGCAAATTAAAATCCTGTTTATCAGATGGCGATGAATTGGATTTTTTACAACTGGCTATGAAATGCAGGCAACACTTCGTAGTTCTTGGCCAAGGAGATACAGCCATAATTGTATTGAAAAATATAATTAGCCAGAAAAATCCTAAACCAATGGGTAAGAATTGAATGATTTTATTAAGTTATGGATTGAGCAACCATTGTTCTATCACTTGAATTTAAAGCATGAGTTACCAGTTCTTGTTTTACAGTAATATAAATTGCGTAGCATTATATTTTAAACATTTACAGAGGGTCTATACTGCGAAAAAGTTTCATGTAGAAAGTATCACAGTTTTTTATATTTATTAAAAGCCCCTGATAATCAATATCTCCTCAAAGGATACTTTTATAGAATGTTCTTGCATTAAACATTTTTGAAATTTACAGTGCCGTTGAATTCTGAAATTAGCTTCAGTGATTGCATGTGGAAAGTTGTAGTATCAGAAAATTAATCTATGTGAACCAAATCTGTGTCTGCTAAAAAAATGCTCATCATAGTTTCTGATTTCAGGAAATATTCCATCCACCACAAGCAATTATTCTGCTACAAATGGCGTGTCCATTGTTGAAAATCAATTGCACAATCATGGAGGAAGGCATCAGAGACATAAAAGACCTGGTGCGGGTTTGGACTTCTCTCATTAAGAAAATTCTTCAAGAAGAAGATTCAGATGGGATCAAGTGTAAAATGTTACCGAGTTAACATGTTCAAGAGCTCAAATCATCTAAAAAAAAATAGAAATAGATAATAAATAACTAGAAATAGATAGTAATGTAGGTGTAACAAGTAGTTGACTATTCAGTTGTATACACTGGATTTATTACAGCTGCTGGGTTGGATCAAGATTTTAAGTTTTAGAACTGATTTGCAGTAAATCTCCGCCTAATATGATCACTCTTTTGCATGACAAGCTGATTTAATGATAGAATTGTCTATTTGACCTGTTTTCAAAATTAATCATGCTACTGATTTTATGAGATTGAGATTACGTTAAATGATATTGATCCATTTTTTATGAGTCACATGAAAATCTTGTTCAATTTCAAATTCTTAAAATTTGTGTTATCTATGATAATACGATGTCCAATTAGGCGGAGAAATTGACATCAAACAGTTCCTCTTATATGTAAGTTGTATAGATACTGCATATTTTAGCAACATACTGTAAATTGGCTGGGAATTGCTCACATTTGCATATTGCACTTGTGAGATTCAGCTGATGGGTATTACAGTACCAAGGATATAATTCACAACATACATGTGACAAGTATCAATGACTGTCTGCAATTTGATTAACGGAGATGAAGGTTTATATGGCACACTCACTTAAACATTATTAAATTCAGTTTTAGTTGTGATAATTGAATTTACAATCTTCACCTTAAAATTGTAAAAGTCATGATATGTTCTCGGTGTAGAATACAGACTGAATTGTCTGCTACTACTAAATGACCTTGGAGAAGTTATAAACAGCCTCTCAAGTCGTAGTATGTAAACAATTTACAAGGGTTGACTGTTTATATACTGTTTGTTTTGTTAAAAAGTGAATGACATTAATACCATTCTATTAGATATATAGGTCTATTAAATGCATAATGTATAATTTTTAATAGAACTGATATATCTTCCTTTGTATTAACTGTCAATACATTTGTTTGTTTTCATCACGGTGTAGCTTTTTATTGTATTCAAATATACATGTAAATCACTTTATTTGAAAACCATGTTGAATTGTCTTCACCGTTGGAGAGAATCAAAGTTAAATTCTTAATAATTTTGACAAACAATTAGACGCAATGGTTCCAAATAATTATCTCAAAAGTGGCCATTTAGAGTTGATGTGACTAGAATGTCAACTTGTATTTGTAAAAACGAAAAACACGATCCAATGAATACGATTTTTGACTAACAATGGTTAATAATAATAAATTCATCATTATTATAGGCCATATCCATTGCTGTTTTGTGTGCTTAACAAATGTTCAGATTAAAAACACATTATGCTATAACTTCAATCAAATGAAGTGAAATTCAATTTACAAAACCTGTTCAAAGAAATTTCTTGAGTTTTGTTTCAAGTATTAATGTTTTTCAGGTTCCTTGCTTCATAAGGAAGTGCGTTCCAATATCTGGGCACAGTAACAGAAAATGCTGTTGCACCTTATAAAATAAGCATTTGACGTAGATACAATGAAGCTGTAAACATAATGCTACCATAGTTAACTAAGTTATAAGTTTTACCCTGGTTGGTACCATTGACTTCTTTCCCCAATCAACAAAAAGAGTTTGTAACTGAAATAAAAACTCAATCATTCTAAGATTTTGTATATTTCTAAGATTTTTCCAAAATTTAAAAACAAATTCTGATTGACACTACAAGACTAATGGGTTTATTATTTATTCTTTTAACGTTGACATTTCAAATGAATTTGCTACATTTGTAAACCACGGATGTTGACAGCATTGCTTGAACCATCTTACAACATTACTATTTTTATCTGGTTTCACATTATTTGCAACCATGGATGACCATAACAAAACATCAGCAAGCCCAATTGAGTCACCTGTTAGCCATTGATGTTTACCAAGACCAGCATTACACGTTCTTAACATAGCTGCTTTCTCTTTGCTGCTTCCATTTAATAACTGAAAAGAACACAAACAGTTTGTATTTTGACATTCATTTGCTCTTAACCAGGTTAAATCAACAAAAGGGGAAAAATTGCTAAAACTGGTTTTTGTAGTCAAAATTTTGAAAAATGATTTTTCCTTGTGTAAAAACAGCTCCTATTTCTAGATTTCATACTCAAGAGAAAATTATTTCTTGTAAGTCTGCCAACCATGATACAACACAAATGAGTTGAGCAATTAGCTCATTGCAGTTCCAACAAGAGTCAGGTGGAGGAAGTAATACTTTCAGTTTTATGGTTTCTTTCAAACCAAACAGATTCAAATCAACGCTCTTTGTGTCATCAAAGATGGATTATTGTGAATATTATACTAATTGCAAAACTAATTGATGTCACACTCAGGGTGTCACAAAGTTTTCAGCCTTGCAAGACTCTAGATTCTCCAAAGTGGCTTTTTAAGCCTTCTGCAAAAGTACAATAAAACCAATGGCATTTTAGGGATAAAGTTATCAAAATCTGGAAGCCTTCCAAATTGTAGTTGACATTCATTCAATGTAATTCTCTACACACCTGCTTAATACACAAATCAATCCAATAGTTATTCACTGTGCTTTGCTCAACATTTTGATAATCATAAATCTCTGGAATGAACTCGGCACATAAATACTTTGCAATGTTGGCATCACCGCAGACGCGTGATTGTTGAAGAGGTGAAATAATAAATGAAGGCACAAACACATCTATAAGATAAGAAAAATGGAAACACGATTAAATAATGAAAAATGGTTAGCAACACTTATTATTTCAATAGTAATTATTCGAAAACCGGCCGAATATTGAATTTATTATGGAATAAAAGCCGTGTGAAAACTAGACCAGACCATCAACACATTTAGAGTAGTTACACATTCTCACCTTTTTTGAAAATGAAAGTAAGTAACAATCCTTTCCTGGTAATTGAAGATGGGTAATGTTTGTCGAGGCATGTAGATAACTCAGCCGGAAGAGGCATCTGAAGTGATGAATGACAGTAACATGGTGTCCCAACGCTGTATCCTTTCTCTCTCAATGCATGACTCAAGATAAATGTACAAATTGGAAGAGAATCAATAGAGGTTGATATCACAACATCAAATACTTCATTGTCTTTGATATGACGAGGAGTGTTTGTAATTTTCTGAAAAATGAGAAAAACATACAAATTGAAATGAAATAATTGTCCTTGATTATCCTAAGTAAGAGTGCAGTAGAACCTGTACTTAATTGTCTATTGCAACAACCTTACCATAATAACTTGTACACTCTGGTATTACAGTGACTACAGAAAGAGCTAATCAAGTGTAGTCTCACCAATAAAAGCATTTATGTGGAGTCTTCCCATTTATCATGCACCGTGTTTACAAATTAAAAAAACAGGATACAATTTATTGCAATATTTAGCCTGGCGAATGTTGACACAACACACTAGGCCTATTAATTTATTATCTTTGAATTCTGCACAGTCAATCGAACACATGATTCGCAAGATTGTATGATTGTGAATCTAACAGATACACTAGGGTGCTGGTTTTAAAATTTAAATTTATTATTTTCAATTGTTTTCATTGATTATAAAGTAACAAATTATATTCTGTCTCCACAAATTTATCAAATACTTACCGTTTTCTGTCTTTCTCCACTTTCCTTGGTCTGATTATAAGAAAATCGAAGATTAACAACAATTGATTTTAAAATATAATGCACTTTAAGATAACTTATATTGTTAAACTAGCTTGGAAAAACAATCACTTGTACTAGTAGAACAAGTTTTCAGATCATGGAACAATTTTCAATTACTGATCTTTTCACAGCAACTGGATTCCAATAGGGAATTCTTCTAGAGAGCATGTATAAGATGTATTCCAACCCTTCGGTATCATGTTATAATAGCAGAATCATTCTATCAAAAAATTTGAAATTGACATAATTTTGAAATTCAAGAACCCACCTTTACGATTAGGGCAAATTAAAAGCATTAAAGAAATCTAGATATTTGCTAGTCTATAATATACATGATGGTGAGGAGTCCCCTGGTATATCGCAACAAATGCAGGATGCCGATTTCTTACCTCACTTCCTTTGCCAGAATAAGATTTTCGCCAGGTGGAGCTCTTATTATCAGCCAATAATTTCTCCATTTGGTCAAGTTCATTTTTCAATTCATCAATGTCACATATAATTTTCTCTTGTCTTTGTTGGAGATCATTCCATGCTCCAGCAGAAGCCCCTTCCTACGTGTGTAAGTAAGAAAATAAATTAATTATTGGTAAATAAATTAATATTAATTGATCCTAAAGATCTCAAAACTGACCTAAAAGGTGACGAAAGAAGTGATAGATTGTAGACGACGATGTACTGACGTAGTTGTAGAACTGAGCGTTTGGAACTTTCAAATGATGGATGTGATGATATAATAATAATAATAATAACAATAATAATAATAATAATATGCATTTATATAGCGCCATTTCTTAAGGAATCCAATGGTGCTTCACAATAATATGAAAGAAATAAAATTTAAGGTAGGCCTATAACATTATTGTACAATGTAAAGGTTAATTGACAAATAATGATTTTGATTTTAGTTCAGGTTAAAAGATTCTTTGAATAAATAAGTTTTGACTTTTTTTTGAATTGTTCAAGTGAGGGACAAGAGCAAATTTCAAATGGAAGACCATTCCACAAAGTTGGTGCTGCGATGGAGAATGCTCGATATCCGTAGGTTTTCAGGTTATCAGGTGGTTGGACAAGCAGCACTCTATCCTTAGATCTCAAAGTTCTGATTGGCATATGAGGGAACAATAGCTCGTTTAAATAGCTAGGTGCCATTTTGTGCCATTTATAGCTGAGTATTAATATATTATAGGTGAGTATTAGGCTATATATATGGGTGGGTTGCTAATAGTAGTCAATTTCCATATCATATTTCTTAAAATCGCGTAAGGAAATCAATGAATTAATCAGTATTCAACATCAATGAATGTTGAGGTGATGAATGACCCTGGCTGATGCAATAAAATGGAGAGAAGATATTTTTGAAATACTCTGTTTCTTGCTGCAATGAAACGAAGATAGGCTGCTGCAGTAGTATATCAATTACGTCGCAAGCTAATGTTTACCTTCATTTCTTTGGTATGATATGAACCCATTTTGTACATACAATCTGGCAGTGGGATCTCATTGGAAACATTGCAATGAGAACTCAAGGAGTACATCGTGTCGGCAGACATCTTACAAAAAATCTCTGCCATTCACTTTCAATTCAAGTCCCTGAAAATGTAGGTACGGTGAACATAAAATTTACATTGATCTTATCATCAGTAATTTAATTTCACTGTATTTAAAATAAGAGGCTGTTTAAAAAGCTATACTTAAGGGGGTTTGTAGTAAAATGAATACACTGTTTTATAAAATTGTTGCTATTATTTCAGTTTCATAGGAATTTTATTTCTTATTGATTAATTTTAAATTTATAATTTAGTGTCTTTAATCAAGTAAATGTATTAAATTTCATCAGTGTCTTGAAAAAATGTTAATTTTGTTTCCTTTGTACATTTTAAAAAGAGCCCCTGTTGCAAGGGGCAAAAGAATTGGAATCTTTAAGAGGCTGCTTGTAGACTGTTCCCAGATAACAATCAATCTGATTTTCTCATCACAGACAGGATTGTTGTCTTTCTGTTAACGAAGCCGAATGTATACGTGAATGCACTAATTTGATTAACGTTTACTGTGAGGAGGAGAGTATGTAAACGCGTATTTTGCACATCATGTGATTTGACTTGCTACTTAATTTCTCCAGGTAGGCTAACCTTAGCTAATTCGATGTTAAGCGCTACACCAAATTGCCTGGAATGTATGCAAGATTTATTGTGACTTGTCCTATTTGTCATCGTCTTGGAAATCTGTGTTGATGTGACAAATTTTGTTTGCAAAGATAAAACTAAGTAGGCTATTCTAGCATATCGTTCGGTTTGTAATATCAGCAATGGCATAACAGGAAAACTTGATATTTGTTTGCCCAATAGCCTTGCACGTCATGCAGAAAGAAACTGAAGAAAACTCTGTCAAACCAAAGCGCTTGTCTGTCCCAGCTCACATCTTCGAAAAAGGTTTGTATTTCTATTTAACGAATAAGCAATTTCATTTTGATTAAGGCTGATGTTCTGCATTATTTTATGCTACTGTGCTTTGCAATGCAGATGTAATGCTTAAAGCTGGTTGGGCTGTCAAAGAGAGTGGACAAAAAGATTTATTTGGAAAGCACAATTGGAGAAGGAGATGGTTTACACTCAAACGAATGGAAGGAGATATTATTATGTCCTATTATGGGTAAGGCTCTGTTCATATGTGCTGCGTCTGGCCAGCAAGTTTAAATTGCCTATTGTGTGTGTTAGATAGTGAGGTGTGTAGAAGTTACTTTTTGAAAGTAGCTAGTTACAGTTACATGAGCCAAAATGTAACTAGTTATATACCATGGGAAGTTACTTATATAAAGCAACTTCTACGAGTTACTCCCATTCTTAAAGTCACTAATTACAGGTACTTCAATCTTTGCTTCCATGCTTCCATCGTAAGTTTTTCATTAGAAAATCTGAGTAAGGTACAAGAAAATTACAAAAGACATGGCCGTGGTATGGAAAGATGACACACAAATACTAATATTTCTGTATTGAGTAGCTATCAGAAATAATAAATTATATTTTGTTTAAAATGAATATTTCAACCAACAACAAAAAAGTAGGTTATTCAAGTAAAATAATCAGACAGCTTTCAAAATCAGTAGCCTAGTGTTGAGCCTACTTCTATTAGTTTAAAAATAAGTCCAGCAGCGCTAAATTGTTTCCACTTCCAACACTGGCTGACAATGTGATGTTGATTAAATGAAAATTTCTAATAGCACTGGATAATGATTTCAATCCTTTAATTCATTAGAGTTGTCATCATCATCACCTTTGTTTCCATTGTTTCTTTGTCTTGCAATGCATCAACATACTCTTTTCCTAATTTGTAAAAACACTGTTATAGCAAATGGATGAACTAATCATTGCAATAACTTATAAACCTGGTTTTGCTAAGCAAATTCCCTTCAAGGGTCTAAAGATATTTGGTGTAGGCCTAATTCTATTACCTCAAAAATATCAATTCAACAAGAGCTTGAAGTTCATGTAAGTAGTAAAATATATTTGGAAGAACGCAATACAAAATTCAATATGCATACTGTGTGATTAAAATAGCATTATTTATTTTGTCCGATGCCTCACCTTTTGTGAACTGAGCTTTGTCATTGTCACTGATCCACTTGTCTTTAAAGTATGGGTGCACAGTAGTCAGTCTCTGTCTCTTTATTTATCCCTCCAAATTCTCTGGGGTATTTTATAAAGCTGGAGCCGTTGTCTTGTTGTTGTTGCAAACACTTTATTTTTCTTTTTTTTCTTTGTGAATTTGCTTCAAAGCTGTCTGCCAAAACTTTGAACGTTTGAGAACCTATAAGCCTTATCATCGCAGGAGTACCACTTTTTCTCTGCAGAGTTTTTGTCTATCCATTGCACATTTAAGACAATGTAAAAACATCATGCGTTGACTTGATGTCTTTGAAGTTTGTTTTCACCTTTTGATGTAGCTAGCTTCTTGTGATGTTTTATGTATGATTCTTCAAGCACAGACCAACGGTACTGATTGATAAATGAAATCAAATGGCAAATTTAAAATTGACCAAAATGAGTTTGGGATGTTGTAAATTTTGCGCAAAAGCATTTAGATACAATAATTTATGCTGTACGATCTTATCTGGTGGTATCCAATTGAATTGTCCACACATAACTTTGTCCTCATTTTAACTCATCCCTTCAAATCTAATCTGTCCCCAATTGTCATCTGTGTTTTGTTGCTAATAAAGTTGATTAAGAGGCTGCGTTTGCAGAAGCTGCATTTATTGTGAAACCTGATGCCATCTCTAATTCTACGTTTGATGCTCTGGGGATTTTGTGATAGTAGTTTCATGTTACATTGATAATTTGCTCAATATGTGGCCTCAATATTTGCAGTTTTGTGACGTATCATAAAGGGATAGATAAGTTGGTAATGATGTCAAACTACACTTTTTCCAAGTGAATTTCAAAAGTTTCCAAGTCAATTTCAAAAGTTTTCAAATGGATTTCAAAGTTTCCAAATGAATTGCAAAAGCTTCCAATTGTATTTCAAAATTTTTCAAACGAATTTCATAAGTTTTCCGAATAACATTTTGAACAAGTTTTTCGACGGTTTTAAACAGTCCTAATATATTTCAATTTTTTATGAATTTCGAGCAACTTTTGAATTTATTTCAAACAGTTTTGTGACTGATTTCCAACGATTTGACATTTATTTCAAATCAAATAAAACTTGTATCTCAGACAAAAGACTGGAGTTGAAATCAACTGTAACATAAACTAAATCTCCAAGTTATACATTTACATATTCACTTGAAACTCAAGCTACCGTAACTGATTTACTTGAAAACTATAGCAATAGGAACAATGGAAAATCTATTAAATCGAATATGTAAAAAATAAACCACAAAATGCAAAAATTAAGACCCAGGTGACAAATATTACATGTTTATAGCTGCTGTAAAAAGCATTTGAGTGCTTGTAAGAGCTTACAATATCATAGGGGGTAATGATTTGTAGGGCTTGATCTATCAGTCCCTCAACATGCTAAAGTGGCTGTCTCCTACTCGTGGTGGCGGGACATCACACACGATTGTGCGTTGTCTAACGTTTGATTTTATTTAATCCAAGTGGTTCCAATTGGATTTGACATTTGGGAATATAGACCTAAGGGTAATGTAACTAATCCCGGATAATCTTGAACACAGTCCTACAGTTTGGCAGCTTTGATGACAAGGGGTGTTGTCACAAACAAGTACAACTGAATCTGCTGTAAAACCTTCTGGTAGATATCTCAGCATCCTAATACCCATTCCTTTGCATGTTCTGCATTGAAAGCTCTCGTGCAGCTTGTCATGTAAATCTTCTGATATGAAGATATAGCCCAATGATGTGTACATTGGGGCTTTTCGAGGTCGGAAGTGCAACCACTGCGCGTTCCCCGGCTTTTGTCCTTCATTGTGTACGCCTACAAAAAAGGCTCAAATTTGTCTCATCCATCCAAATGACAATTTTACCATCATGCATCTATGCAGTTAACTTTTCAGCATAATCACGTCTTAAGCTTTTTGTTACATAAAGAATTTATTGCACAGTACATGGTGCATGGTGAACTTTCTTCAGCGTGATCAATCCCTCTTTTTAAGAATTGTGTATCACAGACTAAGATAATCTTACTTCCAAAACTTCTTGAAATTTTTCTACTAATTTATTGAGTGTTAAAGAAGGATCCTTCTCTACCTCCACCAGAAGTAAATTCATCTATTCTTCAGACAGAAATTTTGACGTTCCACCTTTCTCATTGAATTATTTTGCCCTGACAGAACCCAAGTATATTCTGTGTTGTTGTATGATACACCTTGTTATTCAGCAAGCTGACGCCAATCACCACCGTCATCTACGACACAGCAAACTCAAATATTGGTTATATGGAGTACCACAAGGCATAATTTAATTTAAATGATTTGTAAAGCTCTCATTTTTTCAGTTAACTTAAAGAAGACATGTATCGCACTTTGAAGAATCAATTTATATCTGTAATGTACTGAAAACGAATAGAAGTTATTAAAAATAGCACTGAATCAACATTTACAATCTAACAATCACAAAAGTGGCCAAACTGAGATGTTGGTTTTGTTAGTCATGTTTGTGTAATCCTTGCTATTTTTCCGTAAGTTTTGAGATGAATTCTAGTTATATTACTTTGGTCTTGATCGATATGAGAATCATGTTGAACTTCCCACAACATCATTTAAACATTAAATTTCGTTTATCAAATGTAGACTAGGTAAATGTTTTTAGGCTGCACGTAAAGAGTTTGTTTGAATACTTGCCTGTGTTTGCCTGTCTGTATTACGAATTTTCATCGTTTATTGACAAATAAATCAAATCAAAGCAAGTCATCCCAGTACATTTCAAGGGAGAGCCAGAATTTTTGATTCTACACTCTGGTTGCCAAATTTAGATGTCATATGAGTGCAAATGTGATGAAGAAAAAGTATTTTAACTTAACGCTAGAAGTACTCCTGAGTCACATTGTTGGTACCAGTACAGTAATTCTTTATTTTAACAGTTTACCTCTACTGCATTTCGCTCCTTTCAAAGCTTAAGTTCGATCAGGCTCTGCTTTTAAAAAAATAGGCTTTCTCAACAATATTGTAAATGTCCCCTGGCTTTTAAATCTCAAAAATGCTTTTCAATTGATTTTCTTTCCCCCGTTTCGTCATTTCTGAGTTAACCAAAGTGTTTTCACCAACAACCATCATCTCTTAATTGTATAGCGTGTTACTCTTGGCAGTGCTGAAACAAGCCAATGATAGAGTGATATAGATAGATGTATATTTGATCATAACAACTCTAAATAAAATACAGTGCTACAGATTTGAATGAAGTAAAGAAGTAGTTACATGATCAGGTCATCCTGTAAGCATGGTACGCTTGTTGATCTAGGAGACCTTATATTTATAATGGTTTAATGCATTATTAATGAAATGTAAATAGAAGTTATCAAACTTATAACAATGAATCAGAGTTTGTAGCCATGAAAAATTATTTATACAGTAGATATCTCAAGTTAAATATCATATAGATGGTGAAAAGATAGTTAAATAAAGTTCTACTTAAGTAATATACAATAATATGATAAAAATGGATGTATTATAGAGAAAGTAATACTAAAAATAACTGATTGGAATTAGAATAGATATAATTTTGGGCTAAGTGAAACAGAGACAGAAGTTAGGAAATGTAATCAGTTTGCCATGTACAGATGTAAAAGTCAGTGAAAGTACATATGTCACGGTAATCAACAATAAACCGAAATTTTAAAGATTTGCAGAAGCGTTTGGAAGGAATGTTCATATCGAAATTGAACTTGAAATTGTTTCAGAGAGAAGGAAACTTGTAACTAGGATATTGTTGCAAAGCACAGCTTTTTGCTAAAGTAACTACAAATGTACTTTCCTTTCTATGGTGCCTATTTTGTATATAAAAATATCTTGGATGCAAGAGGGTGCTATTTTCACCATTACATTGTGGAAAAAGTTAAACTCTTTGAAAGTATATAAATCATGAAATTGTAAAATGCCTGGTAGTTTACAAGAGGTTCAGTATGTGAACGAGGCTTGACATCATAATTATTCAGAAAACTCTTTTGTGGAGCTTATTGAGACATTCCCAAGAAGTTATTTTTTCCCCAAATTTCAATCCCATACTCAAAATGTGGTTTAAGCATTGTGTTGAAGATTTGCAACTTGGGCTTCATTGAACGAAATTTGATAACAACAACATCACTGTAAGGGCAATGTCAAGCAATGTTTGGCAAAATGCCAAAGGTAACAAAATGGCAGACGCAATTTCTACTCAGGAGTGCATCAACCTGGCGTTAAATAAATGTTATTTGGTTGAACGTCTAGTGGCTACAGGATCTATAAGTACCAAAATATCACGTCGTAAATATAGACTTGAACATGCAGTCAAATTTCCCAGTGCTATCAATACTAAATAAACTGAAAATATTTTTATAAACATCTCTTTTTCTTCCTCAACTAAAATTGGAAAGATTTTTCCTGACTTCCATTAGAATTCGACTGAAGCTGATATGTTTTTGTTTTTTTAATGACATGCTGATAAAGAAAAGGAAAGGTAATACTGTTTTTAGAAGTGGTCATCCATATCGTTTATAAGGTTTTAGAAGTAAATCTTCATATTTGCTGGTGAAGCTCTATTGGATTGAACCAGATCTTGATTTGTCTTTAGCTAGGATCGTCACATGATCGCCTGGATTTGAAATGTAAACTGAATAGAGCACACAAACTTTTTGATTCTTATACTTTTGTCAACCCAACCTGTGGTAGCAAATATGACTCATTGGTAATTTTATCATTACCAATTAATATTATGCAAAATCTTTGATAAGAAGTCTTAATTACCAAGTCAATTCCAAAGTAACAACTTTGTTTGATATTGACTTTAAATAACTATTGGTGTTGTTTCAGATGACAAGATCTTTGCACCATCTGAAAATAACCTTACATGACAGTCATTCCCAATCAAGTAATAATGCCATTCATAAAAACAGTGAATTAAGAGTGGACCAAGAACAGAGCTCTGTGGCACCCGAACTCTAGCTCGAAAAGTTCTGAGTAAATATTATCTATGGAAGCAGATTACAATTTTCCCTGATAGGAAGGAAGATATCCTTTGCAACACAGCTTTTAACTTTGATTAGCATTTTGTGCACAACAATATCAATAAGCCTTACTGGAATCCAATAGACTTTTTCAGCCTCATTTTTTTCTCGGGTGTGATGACAAATTTATAGTAGATGATAACTGTATGCAACATAAGATGATTGTCATTCCACAAATACCAATTTGACTGGCCATAAGCAGGAATAGGATGAGTTACAAAATTATGACCATTTAAGTACATAGCCTCTATGAAGGTAGACCAGCTTGATAAGTTTGATACAAAGGGCAGACAGGAAGAGAGAATTATTACATTGAGGCATAGGTATTTACATTTACAGAGTATATGTGAAGACAAACGGAAGCATTACTGCTAACATAGGAAATACGTTATTACAGAACAATACACATATACATATAGAACAATCCACTGTACATCAAGTGCTGCACAGGAAAACAGTTCACTCAAGTATGTAGTTCTCTGGAACTTCCCACCCTATATTTATGTCAATTTTTCAAATCTTTGATTATAACTATCTGGTTTATCCTTGCCATCTACATTTATTTGGCATTTTGCCCTATGGATAACATTGCTTGACACTATTGTTTGTATTACCATTTGTTTCTATGTCCAATCTCTACTTTTGCAATCGATCTATTTTTATGAAGCATTCTCATTTACTTCCAGCTGAGCTGCGTTCCTTAGTTGCATCTTTCCATATCACCATATTCCATTTCCTGGAAAACAATTTTCCCAAGGATGACTTTCCCATCATCCAGTTAATCAAGTGTTTGCCCTGGCCAGGCCCAATTGTCTTAAACCCAAGTCTGATTTTAGATTATTTACAACACTTGAAAAGATATGGACTGACAATTTGAAAAACAAGTCCTTCCACAAGTTTTCATTCTAGCGAATAAGACACATTAATTTGAAAATCATAAACAGCTAACTGAATTCACATCAACAATTCTGCTGTCTTCAACAAATAGGAAGTGAATTTCCTTTACTTTATGACTTAATAGTTTACAAAGATTGAAAAACGGAAAAAGCTTAATATTAGTCAGACCTATATAATGCAAATACAAAACAAATTCATGATATGCTTGTAACATGGTATTTTAAAATTAATAACTCAGAATACTCAAAGACAACAGCAGTTTGCTAGTTATACATGAACTGTCTTATTTTACATGTACAATGCTACTTATATACATCAATATTACAAGGTCGTAGCTCAAATGTGAAGATTGTGACGTTCTGTTGAGTAATCTTGATATAATGTTTTAAATATCTTTTTAGAACAATGTACTATTATTGACCTGCTACGGGAATTCAGGTTAGTTTTCAAGGTCTTGTATCAAAACACTATCAAAATCTATGTTTGAATTTAGTTTTTCTGCAAAATAATTTTGAACAGCAGATATCGGAAGATGGCATTATAGTTTACTATTAACAATGGGTAACATTGAGAAAAAAGCACTACTTTTTAATGATGTTTCGACGTTGAATGTTGAGAGATGATTCTGCTTTTTTGTATTCTTTAGATCCACTTTTGTACTGGCATCTGATCCTCCAAACATATACAGAGGAGATGCTGCACCTAAAAGTCTTTTTTAGAGCTATTAAGCGTATTGTGTTTAGCTCTTTCGAATTTCTATTCTTTGATGGTATGGTAACAAACCATAAATGCGCCAATCAAAATCATCTAGAAGCACAACCTTGACATCGCCATGGCAATTAATTGATAAAGTGTTAACAGCCTATGGCCATTCATCTGACAAGTGCCTATCAAAAGGACTGCTCTATTCACAAAATCAAAAATATCATCACGAGCATGATTGTAAGAGACAGAATCCCCTGTTGAAATATTGACATCTGTGATGCTGGTATTAGATACGTTTGAAGGCTTTTTAATTTTTTTCTATGAGTTTCCACATCAGATGAATAAGTTGACTTCCTAAATGAGACAGAACGGTGCTTTGCTTCATGAAATTGTTGCTAAAATTAAGAGGTACCAGCTGACTGTTATGTGAATTAGGAAGTACTGCCAATTGAAATTTAGATCCACAATGGATTTCTTCGTCAATACTGTCACCTACTTGAAATACTGGAGAGCAAGATGCATATATATCTTTGCCACCTGTGTCTACATTACAAAGTGGAACATGGCTATTCGTATTCAAGGGTGTTTTAGTGCTCTTGGAATATTCAGCAGTTATTGCTGCGTGACAGTAAATTATGAATGCTCGAGTTTTTGCCAGTTTTCAAATATGAAACTGTTTGAGGGTAAATTTTGCAATTAAACGTTGAGAAAAAGTTATGTGCAAAATATTATAAATCCCAGTGGGAAAAATTGGTCGGAATCACTCCGAAATCAGGTCGATAATGAGGTTGATATTTGGTCGAAAACTGGTTGAATTTGCAAGTCGAAAGTTCAACGGAAATTCAATCCCGTTTCGTTGGCTACTAAATGACGTCATTGTTTCATTTTGAGTAATAGATCACATCAAGTGTGATTGCATCTCCACCCTAGCTCGAGTTTCTGCTCTGTACCCTTTGATTAAAGATCGTTCGAACATGAAATGAAAACCGTAAAATTTGTTCAACAACAATTTTATTCTGTAACGCAAACATGTAGATTTTAAATTAAAAATTAAATTCTTTTCTCCTTTCGGGATCCACCCTTTCTATCAGGCTCATACTTTAAGAACCGCGCAACAATTTTCTTGACATTATTTTCCGTAGCTTGCGGATGTTTCTTCATAGAACTTTCTAAAAACCGATACAAAAAATACTTTGTTTTAGAACTAATCAATGATAACATATTGATGTGCTATAATAATGACTGGCTATCCTCGTAATTCAAAGGAGACTTATCAAAACCCACCGACAATCACACGATATGCTAATGTCCTCGCAATTCCCAACTTCCCTCCAACTCCATCCATATTCATTTGTGACATGAGGTTGTTGGTTAGAAGCCTACAAAAGTGAATTATAACAATCATAATCTTGAAAATCTAACTTCATACAGAAAATAAGATAGTATAGAATTGCATGATTTAGTTCTCATTCATGCAAAGGCTTTTGACTTGCTAAAATTGATCAACGCTGTGCAATATAATGACATCATTATATTACAACTTACTTAATTTCAATAAATGACCTCTGCATGAGTCTGGTAACTTTATTGTGAAGGTTCACTCCACCCAACTTTGATAATTTATTTATGAAAATATTGATGGAAAGTTTTTTTGTAGAATCCCTTCTCCAACCAATTGCACACTGTATTGAGGATCATCATTCAAGTTCCTCTCCAATTCGTGGAATCCTTCGACATCATCGGAGATGTTGATCAGGAAGCTTTCATCTGTTACCAACTTTTCATTAGCTAACCCTTTAACAGTGTCTCGAATTTCCACTAGCAACTTCACAATACTTTCATCTGAAATGCTGCAATGTACAACGCAAAATAATTGATCTAAATGACACACGCAACGTATTTCATTATAATTATATCATTAATATTTCTTCTTGGACATTCCCACATATATAGCAGTATGATATGAGAAAGACAGAATTTGTACTTCTCTGTGACATAGGGGCAGCTGCATCATTTGCTTCTTTTATTACTCGCGATCTTCTTGAATTATCTGTTCAGTATATAGAGCGCAATAAAATTCTGTTAACAAGTTTAGGCATCAAATAAAAGTATGAATATATTACATTTCAACAAAAAAATTCGATTACTTGAATCAGCATTATCGCTGTCACGTGATCGCATTCGTTTCGTTATAATTTCATAATCTGTTGAGTTAAAGAAAACAATGTGTATTAATGTACTTCTGAGCACTTCTGAATGGTATCCTGTACATCAATTAAATGTAAAAATCATACCTACGTCCCGCGATGATCCTTGAAATTGTCGTCTGGCAATGCTCTTCTTCGTAGGCTTTGGGGAGGCTTTGGTATGTTAACACGAGGTGCAAATAGCAAGAACGTTTCAGATTTCGGGGCATTGTATTGAATTCTTAATTCTGATTTGATTGGATGCCAGATGTTTTTTATTCATCCATGAAAATTGGGAATCGTCTAGATCCTCATCCGATTCATCTGATTGAAATAATACAGTAGAATGAATTTTGTATAGTATGATGACAATTATGGCATTACCGGATAGAGTAAATTTAGTTATAAGCGTACATTGATTCTTAGATGGTCTAGCTGACGACTTTTTACTTTAACTCTTTTGTCCGTGAAATTGATTTGTTATCTCCGTTGCAAGGTCGGCTGGTGATTAACAAAGGATTTAATTAAGAGAGAAGTAATTAAATGATAGAAACCACATTGCTTCTAAAAACATTTTCACTTACTAGCTTCACTAGATTCTAATCCACTTGATCAAGACTCTTCCGTGTTTAAAGTGAATTCTGTGTTAAAAGTCAGTGCAATGAAAGTTAAAATTATTTACACGCAACATGTATGTATAAAACAAGTGAGTTCAAATTACCCAAATGAAATTTTCACCATGCTTTCTCTTTCGATCTCGTTTCTTTATTGAATCCATTTTCTCGACTGATTGAATAAAAATAAGAGATTTCAAACCTGAAAAATATTATGTGTATAGAGCATTTTCCACAAAGGACTAACTATTCCCTCTTCAGGAGATTTTCATGTCCAATCAAGGCTTATTATTGTCATACTTAATTTCCATTCCAATTATTTACATTTACGCATTTTCGTGAAAATATATATGACCATATGCTACTTACTTTGTCACTATTACAATATAGTGTTGAATTAGAATATAAAACTAATCGCATTACACGATTGATTAAATATAGAATATCTTGAAACAACCGTTGTATTTATTAGTATCCACACGTTTGTGTCAAATATAAATCGGTATATTTTTTGCAATAATACAACCAACCATTCGAGAAAAGGCTGCAGTATTAAAAGTTCTCACTTCAATAGTAGTTTTATTACCAAAATTACTTAAATATTTTCACTGAAAACCTGGCTGCGTTTTCTCGCCGTTTATACCACTTTTTTAAAAGCGGTGATCTTTCGATCAACGTCATGAATTATAGCAGAACGCAGTCGATTCAAGTTTGATGGATCGACCATCATTCGGAGCTAAACAATGACTTCAATATTTCGGTCGAAATTACGACGTTTCTTTGACCATTGGTCGTAGCGTCAACGCGATTTCAACCATCGGTCGACATATCGACCTGATTTCGACCTGATTTCGACCTGATTCCGACCAATTTTGCCCACTGGGATAGCTCCATTTTCAAGGTTTTCTGTTACTGTTTGATGCTTTGCATAGAAATTTGCATTCAGGTAGAGCTCAATGTTAATCACACAGATAGCATCTCATCGCCTACCTTGGATTTCTGTTCTGTCCAAAAGCTCCCCTTTCAGGTCCTCAATGATGTAAAAGGTTTCAATCATGACATAACAACAAATATCATTAAAGCATCTGATGACATTTCCAATATTTGCATGTTGGTATTTGATTCTTATTAGTCTACCATTGTAGCTCCAACTTGTGCTTGAATCATGGCTGCAAGTTTTGCATCCATTCAACCATTTTCTCTAATGTCCATTTCTTTTCTTTTTTGTTATATTCTAGAACTCAAAGCGACACTATACCAAAAGGGTCTTTTAAAATGAACAGAGAATGTGAGTATTCATTTCCCATGTTGATCATAATATCCATACCATGTGACATCAAAGATGACATATCTATCTTCAATTTACCTTGAATCTTAATCAGTACCGAATTTACCAATGTGAACAGAAGTTGGTCTCATATCCAGGGTACATTTGTTTTGCTCAAGTTCATCTATAGGGGTTTTAAATGAATAATTATTTTGCCTTTTGCCTAGAGAGTAGAACTGTTAGGTAATTTCCAGTTTTCTGCAGTTCAATTTTCACCGCTTACTAAACTTGGAAGTTAGAGGACTGATCTCGACAGCTCTTGGCTAAGGCTTAGTGAAGATGACCTAGATAAACATTATACTGTAGAAGAACAGTTATGAGTTAATTCCATTGTAAAGCCAACAAAGAATAAGGAGTGTTGAGATATATCATTACAATAAACTCCATAAAAGTAATCAATGTCTTGCAAGCAGAAGGCAGACATCTTTCTTTCAAACCATGAAAGTAAGACTTGACATAAAGCAATATTTTTGTTTTTGGTGGCGGCAGTTAACTGAAAATTGAATACAGCTAGGAATTTTCAAAAGCTTGTGATTTTTACATGTGTGTGTTTTATGGCATTGAGATATGCATAGTGATGAGATATCTGCAATTAAAGTTTTTGAATGTGAAGATGTTTTTCTCCGTGCAAACATTTGCTGTCAAGTTAACTGCTGCATGTTAAATGATTAATGATACAACACAATAAACAATCAGTAACAAACATTTTCTTCTTCCATTGAATCATAGTCAATAAGATTTTTATGGCCTTTCTTTGCTGGCTCTTTGATACGAATAACACAAGCATAATGGCTCATGTGAAATCAATATCCAACCCTGCAATCCAAGATCGCAACAGAATGAATCCAGTGCTGTAATGATGTGCAACTTGCAAGCGCTTTTCCGTGGATGTGTGATGACTTACAGTTTCGTATTTAAACTATTATTAATTCATGGTTTATGCCTTTCCAGTGTCACTAAACAAAAATCATGCATATTTGCACAGACCGTTTCATTTGCGGAAAATAACAGGCTAATATGTATGCTACTAGTGTAGACTTATGTTTACATGGCTATGCAATTGTAAACATACGTTGAAAAGGATGCTCGATTCAGAAGCTGGAACAGAAAAGTAAAAATTTTACATACTCAAAGGTGAGTACCTGACCTTCTTTGTTACTGAGAATGCAAAGACCTGACTAAAAGAAATACCGTTCTTCATCTTGTAGTCAGTTTTTAACAGGATACGTATGCGTGTGTTAAGATTATCTGTGTTTTGTATTGTACACTGAGATTAACATGAAATTTTGACATTAAAATCTTCAGATCTTGCAAGAGAGATTGAAACTGAAACGATTAAAAAGAAGCCAAATTGTTTTGCTCTTGGTCCTATGATTGACTGTGGTTTAAGGACCTATTTCATTAGCTGTGGTAAGTCTGTTTAACATGGTAGATGCTATTTGGGATTCATAATTCACTGTATTCTCCTAATCATTTGTATCTAATTGCTGTTGCACGTTACTGTACTACGTCCTATAGTCTACCCAAATGTGAAATTTCATCTAGTGGGTAAGAGTAACAGGCTTATGATTGCTGAAGATTTTCACCAGATTCACGTAATTCCAAATGATTCAATATCCTTTCAGTATACACCAAAACATTTTTATGATTGATGATTGTGCGTAAAGTAATTTCATTTTGAAATGTTATGAGTGGCAAACTACCGCAAGGCTTATAATATTATTTTATTTAGCCTGTTACTAAGTTAAGAATTGTAGTAGTTTGCCAATCATTTTTTCTCTGTGTAACGAGGTAAACCAAGTGTACTTTGCTTTGGAAATACATGAGAATGCAGGATCTACTGCTTTTGAACTTTCTTTTCAATCCAATTATCGAATCTCAAAAGGAATTAGAAGCATTTACACTGCAGCACATGCACACAATATTACTAATCAGCTGCATTTATTCATAGGAAACCTCGAGACTAATATTCAAAACATTTTATTTTAAACCTCAATTAAAGATTGCTTTTCGGCTTGCTTACTTGTTGAATGCTTACTATTTTTTTATTAACTGCAGAGAATGAAGAAGAAATGCTCGAATGGATATTAGTGATTAACACAACTCTAGAAGGATGCAAAGCAGAGAAGATTATCAAAAGAAAAAGTACATATCGAATACGTGGACGTCATAAGGTAAATGTTGATGATTGGGAATTAGTTACCAAAGGCAACTTTTTCGCTTGTTATGTATCAAATCAAAATATAGAAGTTTTTTTGCATTTCAATGTTTTTTGTTTTTAAGCATCAACACTGGAGGTTAATTCAGCAGCAATTTTTTAATTTATATAAGCGATAGGAGATTTTTCTCACGCACACAATGTGTAAATGTGGAAAATCTCAATAAAGCTTACATGTTTGAGGTTGAAATGATAGCAAACAAAAAATGAGGACATGCTGAAACTTTATGAAGCTCAAAGCTATAACAAATTAGGACAATTCATCGTCTGATCCTTTTTCATGATTTGAAAAGAAATGCTCTGATTAAATTAAACTCTACTTGATACCCAGTGGATGCCTCAGCTTTCAGATACCACAATCTATGTAACCAAAATGCCAAAATGTTTTCTAAGGAAAGGTATTAAGATTTGAATAATCTCTCAAGTTATCAAGAAAAGAACTATGTTAGATTATATGCCAGGCTCTAGGTTGACGCCTAGAGAATTCATAACTTTATAATTTGGCTGCCGTGTGTTTTTGAGGTTTTCCATTTGAATTTTGTAGATGAAAGGCAGTGGGTTATCAGCTTTTGCACCCTCTGAATCTGGAGGAGCAAGTGATGATCGTAACTTCAAAAGCTATGAATGGCGATTGGATGTAAGTGATAATTACAGTAACAGATTTATGTGAACATTTTATTCCTATTCTTTATCCTTAATGCGACAGAAATGACTCTTTTGTGGTTTTCACTGTATTATTTTATTTAGAGGATACTACACATTCTTAATTGGGTTTCATTCATTTTATTTCTCAAATGTGTGGCACTAGAGAGTGATATATTTGAGTGGTAGCACACATACAACTTCACTTAGCGGTTTGAAATACTTTTAAGCTATTAAGATGAAAAACTACAAATCAAATTATAAGCAATGTTCATTGCATGTATCTAAATGTGTGCTTATCCAAGATCGTTTAATAAGGACTTGACTACAAATTTTTAATTGGGTTTTGAATAAAGACTTTTGTGACATTCTTCTATTAAGTAAAATATATTCAAACCATTAAGAGGTATATTGCCTTTGTCTCATCAGCAATGGCACAAGTTATGTGGTATTGCTCTTGAAAGTTCATCTTGGAAGAACAAAGATACCAAAAATGGAGTTTCTGTATCTAGACAGAAGTTCAATAGAAGCGATATTGCATATTTCAAGGTTTGTCAAAGATTTATTTTAGAAATTGTGAATGAAAAATTCACCCATGAGCCTAATGTTTATAGTTTGATAATACAACCCCCTCCCCTCCCGTTATGATGATTTATTATCATGTGGTATTGGCTATAACAGGGGGGCCCATAACAAACCATGGAGTAACCATTTATTTTTAACAAATAGCTTACATTTTCAGAGTGATTGTCACCTTTTGGTTTTTCCCTAGGGTATGCCAAGATACCATATTTCACCGAACAAATGTCAACTTTTTGGTTCAGAACATAGCTAGAATGTAACCAAACTTTTGATACATATATCTACGGGCCTTTTTTCTGTGTGCATTGCCATTTTCTTTCTGATGAGTTTCAAAATCCGGTCCTGCTTCATGTCTTCAAAATCGTGGCTAAAGCGATTGCAGATTCTTGCATGACTTTTGGTGTTGCTTTGCATTTTGATCTCGAAAATAAAAGACCACGCCATAGCTTTGCTCAAGAAGGATTTTTGTATTTTAATGTAGCATGACATGGTTATTCATAAATCAAAAGTAGCCTAGCTTTATTTTGTGTCTGCTAAAGAGAAAATAACGTAGCTTTTAATTTACGAAACTGAACATTGTCTAGTCGCCGATCTATGTATAAGTATACTTTGATTTAATGAAATAAGCGATTATTTTCCAAGAAGAATACAACAGTAGTAACGTTTTCTAGCTTCTTTTTCTTGATTATACAGAAACCCAACAGCCTCTATACTATTTGCCTTATTAGCAACAATTTATATTTTATAAATGAACTTTTTTAAAGCTAGTTGATGTAATACCTGCTCTATTCTTTCACCTTGTTTTATTTAATGGATCTACAGATTGAAGGAATAGTGAATGCAAAACCGAATGTTGTGTATGAATATTTATACAGGAGTCTCACTTGTGGTGGAAAGGTAAATCAGAGGGAGTAAAATACCCCAAATCAAAAATTATATAGTAATGACAGACTTTGCTAGGAATTTACTTTGTAAAACGTGTTTGCTGTTTCAGTATGTCAAGCCATACAATTAAAACAATCACTACAAGAAATCCGTTATGATTTGAATAGATGGTTACAGAATTACAGAATGTTTTTTACACTTAATATAATAAGTATATTATATGTATGATTCATCTTCATACACCAGACCCCAGCTCACGAAGAGAAATTATTAGGATTGTCATAGTCTGCGATATCATGTTTTTGATTAATTGATTATTTGAGAGATGCTATGACATCAAAGGTTGGTCAAAATAGCATGGCATGTATTTTCTTCTTTCAATTTATGCCGTATTCTAATTATAGTTTGCTTTCATTAGTATGTCCGTGTCTTTGTGATGATATCTATAGACACCCTTATAATTTTGCCATTAGGCTACTGCTTGTAACATCAGTCCTCGTCTCGTCACTGAAACCAACTATATTATGGTAACACTGTATGTATTATATTTTGTTGACATTCAGCTCGATATGTTGTTCAGATTTGAGGAAGTTTTTGAAAAAGTTGAAGGTAATGCGTAATTGAAGGGTTGTACATTTCATCACCAATCTTTATATTGCTAGCTTTCTTTCATGGCCTGATTCAGTGTTTTCACACTTGCCTGCCCTCGATCAGGGTATCACCAAGTTCCTGTCCTTCCGGGCCCCTGAATCTTTCATAGGTAGAGCCGTCTGAAAAATTGAACCAAAAGATCATTCACATTTTGAGAATAAAGTTCATATAATTTTGAAATTTTTCAAACTTGTAGTTCGCCTTTCTGGAACTTGGTTCACGGGTTCCTATACTTTGTGACACACTGCTCGTGATAGAAGTGCACTTACTGCTCTCAATTGCCAGGCATCATCACCTTGCTCTCGGATCTAAAGTATATTGTAGTTGAATTCACCTTTCCTTCTCTTAGTATCAGCAAGTACTATCTTCATAATTACTGTCTAGTTTCGCTTTATTAAGGACCCAACACACCAATAGCTGAGATCATACTATAAAGTGGAATTCTAAGAATTGGTTTTCTGTTTTATGTAGAAATAACAATGAACTCCTGTGTTTCTAGAATGATTTTCACTGAGCTGGGTGCATGAAGGAAGATTCCTTGTTTCGCTGTAATTAATAACGTAGCTCCTCATAGCCTACGTGAAGACTAAACTAAAATGAATGGATGTGTAGATGCGTAGATATAGAATTAAGTTTAAAATTCTGAATGATACGCTCGTGTTCGTCATCTAATATTCGTTTGAGGATGCTCATAAATATAGATTTCAACATGCATCTTCAAGTCGATCCTAAACGTGAGTGCAAAACATCAATGAAGTTGCTTTGTATCCCTTCTAGCAGTAATTTTTTATCCTGTTTGTATGAATTTATAGTTGGAAAGACCAAGACTTACTTTGCTCGTACCGAGTATGAAGTACCAATTCCTGCTGTTAAGAACAGAGATATGTGTTACTATAAGATGTGGCTTCCACCAAGATCAACTAATAAAAAGTGTTGTGGTGAGTAGTACAGCGTGGTCTTTGAATAGAATAGTTTAATTTGGGATTTCTAATTGTTCAAGTCTCTCTATTATTAGTAATTTTACTTTACCTAGAATGGATTGTCTATCAAACATTAGCTGACAATTGACCATTTTTTTCGTATTCTTTTGTTAAAAAGTCGATTTGGTATGTTTTCTTGGATATTGGACGATCGACGTTCTGCAGATAAAGACTTCATCTTGAGACTATTACTTTACTTTTTCTATGAATTTGTTACTCTTTTAATCCAAACAAAATTTGTTTATCTTTTTATATACTTGTTGTTTATCTAGGCATGGTTATTCAATCTGTGCCACATGCTGATGATAAGGTAATTAGTTATTTTGATTAGAAACAGTTGTTTATGCTGTTTTACATAAAAATATGATTGTCTCTAACTTAATGCCAATGGTTATTTGATTATTAAACAGTAATCAGATTATGGTACAAACTTTCATCATGCTTCAAACTTTGCTGTCAAGTTTGAAGCTGAAAATTCACAATTATACTTAGTTATGGTTAGTTAGCTGAGTATCTACTGGAAATCAATGGATACATACGAAGCTATTGAAACTGGATTGAAATGCCTGTAACAATCCTCTCCTATCAGGAAGTGATACGGTAAATGAACCTCGTAACTCAATGACCTGATGAATATTTTACCTAAGAGATGTGAATGTTTATCAGGTTAACGCAGCAGTTGTTCAATAATCTAATATTATTTCAAAATTATTGTAGGATCACGTACGAATCGACGTTGGGCTGTCTGGTCTTGTTATATCACCATTACCATCAGCTGAAGGTCAGTTTGTTGTTTTTGTTGTTGTTATTGTTGTTGTTGTTGTTGTGGTTGTTGTTGTTATTATTGTTGTTGTTGTTGTTGTTGTTGTTGTTGTTGTTGTTGTTGTTGTTGTTGTTGTTGTTGTTGTTGTTGTTGTT